>JAYKAV010000888.1:845229-1023155 GCA_035582835.1 Phoebastria nigripes | reverse complement strand
GGGGGTTGGACGAGATGACCTTTAAAGGTCCCTTCCAACCCAAACTATTCGATGATTCTGTGATTCTGTGATATGTGCCTACACAGGATATCTGGCTATACAGAATGCAGAAGTTATCTGGCTATACAGAAGTTATCTCWTTCCAATTACCTGCATTCATTCAGAGTGAAGGAGTAACTGAAGGCAAATCAACRCTTCATGGCTAAGTTGCTGGCTTACCTCAATGTTTTAACATTTTGCCAATGTCATTTTGATGGATCACTCAAATTTTTACAAAATTAGCTACTGTTCCATTTTTTCCTTCCTAACAAATACCTAGAACAATGCTGCCTCTACCCCGCACACAAAAAATTAAGGCTGATGTTGCATCCTGCAAAGGAGATACTGTGCCTAGCAGCAAACTTTTTCTTTCTGACTTTAGATGGTACAGAACAGGAGCTGGGATCCGTGATTAAAACCAACATCTGATCCCAGCTACTGAGTGTGACCCCGCCACACAATGCGGTTATTGTGTTGCAATTAGGACCCTTGCCACAATAGTTTTCACRGAACAGACAGAACCTTTACTTTTATTTTGCTTATATAGACTTAGTCTAGACAAAAAATACTTTGTGGTCTGAAAAATTCATATGCAGTTGAGCAATGAATCTGTGTGCTAAAAACATTAGCACGCTTTGTGACCTTTGCAACTAACTAGATTTCTTTGCATTTGCTGTAGTTCATTGCTGCTATATTTTCTGCTTTTAATCATGCTGTTTTACTGGCCTAAACTAATATAGCCGCCTCCCCCCAAGCTCTAAATGTAGATGCTCTATTTTGTCACACTAAATTTATTTTTAAAAAAAGAAAAACTTTTGAGCTGATTTTCAAGCCAAGATGAGCAATACAAAATTGTAGATTTCTAATAAAAATACATGATCAGCCTTTACAACCTGAACAACCGTTGTGCGGGGATACTCAACAAGATTCAGAGTGTCATGTAGGCTGGTCTGAGAAGAACATATCAAAAGTATTAATACATTTAAAATTATTTCCCTGGAAGTTAACTTTAAATCACTAATAATTTTATATCTGCTGTACTGTTAGGCATTACAGTTCTATAAGGCAGACATAAGAGTGGGATGCTGTGTTAATTTACAGAGGTTGAAAGATAATTCAAACTCTATGAACCACTCCAGATAACCAGATCAGGCTCTAAATTTCTGTAGGACATCTTCTTGTAACGTTTGGGCTCTTACAGTAGTTCAGAGCTTAAAACACAGCAGAAAAAAGAGATTGAATGCAGTGGATAAGCAAAAATTTTCTATTTAAAACAAGAGTTCTTCTGCATGTGGCTGGTTTTTTTTTCTAAATGAAGATTTAAGAAGTGAAGTAATGCATTTTTCTGTTCATTTCATTTACCCCTCTTTTAGGATCATTATACTCTAATGAAGTTGCAATTTATGGGTGTGTTTCATTATCATTAGATTTGTTTTCTGTATAACAACCAAATGCAAGATTTGCACAGACTTATGATTTATTTTTCATGCAATTGGTTCCTAAACTGGCAATTTGTATGGCACAATAAAAGAGATCTTAGATATTGGCACTGGGCTACCCAATAAAAAAGAAATTAAGGTAGTGTGATATATGGCGTCTAGCTATAATTAGCTAAGAAAATGCTTTTTGCCAGACCCACCCAAAGCAATAGAAAAAGTATACACCCTGCACTGATTAAATTCTCAGCTATGCGCTTGGGTTCGGGAGACAGAATGTATAATTTAAATCTGGGGATAACATCAGTGGACTGCTTCCATATGATAGAAATGCTCCAACTAGACCATGCAGTTTCTCTTTCCCACTCATTTTCCTTTGGGCATTTGCCATGAGATGACAATGCATAGCCCTAAAATGCTCATTTTCTCTCTCTTTTAGGTACTTAATTTACTTCAACAATACACTTACGGCAAGCTTCCTCGTGTTGTATGGGTAACTGATCAAGAAAAGACCTACAGAAAATCTTATGGGGGGACTACTTCAGTATGACATAGCATTAAGTGAAGAATTCCTGAAGGCTTTTCAGGAAGGAATCACCTTCCCCTCTCTTGATCATTTTATCCATCTTACAGTGCAATGAACCTGGGGGATCCTTGCATCAGCCTCTGACTAGAGGAGGTTCAGCCCACGCACGGTAAGTTTACACTCTACAGAAGCTGGTCCTTAGCACCTATATCTGAAGTAGGAATTACTGTTTTCACAAAGATGTCTGGAATAATGATGTCGCGGTTTCAGACAAGGCATTTGGGTATTTTCGCAGAGTGTCAAACCCTCCACACCCAGCTGCCTGGCCACAGACTTGTGGGGCTGCTGGTGGAGGTTCCCATGCCAGAGGGAAAGGTGACAGGAAAATCTGCTTCCTGCTCACCTGGGCTTTTCCACTCCCAGCTCTGCAGCTCACCAAGGACCACCCAACAACATTACTAAAGCCCCAAAGCTTACACCATTGTTTGGGATGGAAGCCTGGAAAATGGGATCTTTTCCCCAAACAGTCATTGGTGCTCGATTTCCTCTTTTCTGAAACCACTTACCCTTGCTGCAGACTCTCCAGAACCTTTCTGATGGGTTGCATTACACGCTGACTTAACTTGACCAAAAACCCCAGCCATCAGCCTACTGCAGGTCCGTACGCAGCGTCTCCAAACCAGTTACATTCCACCTTGCTTAAATATGGTGAAAGAATCCCAGAGTGGGTCATGTTAAACAATTTCAAAAAATACTGCAGGAACAAAACTAATCATTTTTATAAATGAGCCTGCCACTTCTAAATCCCTTACTCATACTTAACCAAAACTGTACAAAAGCCCCAAGTTACTGAAGTTATTTCAGACAGGCACTGTGCCAAGAAATGGAGTCACATCTCATTAAAGCCAAGCTTCTTGCATATTTTAATTCTGATGTCACTGGAATATTTCCCATGCAAATACATTTACCAGAGATCACCTCACTCCTTTCTTCCCATCGCTCCCTTTTACTGCCTCCCACAACAGACACTCTTCAGGAATGAAAGCTGAATGGAATTTCATTTCTGACTTTCTCTTAGTAAGATCCCAAAGTAATTGTTTTCCATTTTCCTTGCTGATGATCTTGAGTTAACACAGCAGATCAAGAAATCTAACTGCAGCTGTGACTATACTAGTAGGCATCAGGAAAGGTAGTTCTATGGAAAGAAGTTGCTCAGAGAAAAGCTGCATGATTTATTAAGGAGTTAGACCAACTGGGAGGAAAAATGCAGAACAAACCACAGGCAATACATTAAGTCAGAGTTAAAAGAGATGAATACTAAAGGTAGTGGTGAAGAATTGTCAGTTACAAAGAAGAAAATTAATAAGCTCAATAGAAAAGGATTTAAAATAGGAAATAATCAGATAAGATTAAGAAAAAACCAGGTTAACAAAACAAAAAACTTCCTGACAAGGAAATCCATTGATTGAAAAGTGTTTTCCCAAGGACAAAGACTGAAACTTTATCATCTATGACGCAAGGCAGATTAGACAGACTGCTAGTATGTGTATTTCAGGAAGCAAGATGTATGAGTGAAAACCTGGACTGCGTGCCTATTTTTCTTTTCCTGTGACAAGAGTGAGCTGAATCAAGTCTTTAACCTTGCTTAAAAAGAGGAAAATAATATTGTTAAAAACAGATTCTTGGATACGCTAAAGTGATGTTGAGGCGAAGACAAAACATTAACCCATCATATTCTAAAAGTAGCATCTAGTTATCATTCTGGTCTTTCTGTCAGAATGCATCTGTGTGAGAACAGAAGTCTGAGAAAATAAGCACATTCAGTGGCGCCCTGAAATTAACAGCAGATTTTCCCCTGAAAATCAAGATAAAATGGTGTGGCTCCAAGTCAGTCAAAAAGCTGTTGGACTACAGCAAACATTTCTTTATGGTTTGTCCGGGCTGTAGTCATTCAAAACCACTGAGACCTGATTTTTACAGTCTTCACCATCAAAATCTTAAAACATGATTAAAAGCTTTTAAATGGTTTTCATAGTATTTCATAGTATTTTCTCCATCTCCCAATGACCTTTGCTTGGCTGGGACCTTCCAGTGAAACCTGCAGCAGATAAAGCTCTCACATTTCCAAGCTCACCTAGGAAACACAGACCTGAGATCTAGAGGTGTTCCTGCTGTGGATTTTGGTCCATGACAAGGTCAGGTAATCATTAATTCTCATTTTTATGTCTTCCTTTCCAAACTCAGCCTTCAACAATTAGGTCACAACAACCCAGAATGGTAGGAAATGTACCCCTTACCTCTTCTAGAAATCCCTGCAAAATAAGAACCAGGGAGAATTCCCCTTCTAATACCAAATACCAGAACTAAGATAGAATAAAACACAAACCCTTTTTTTAAAGGGAAAGGTAAAGCATCCTTGTTATTCCTGTATCCCTTAGAAGAAGTTGGTCCTTTTATATGGCTGTTTACCTGCTGCTACAATAATCACAACTACTCTATGTTGTTATGAAAGGAAATATTGTGAAATTGCTGGAAAGAGCATGGAGTGTTGCCTTGTCCAGCAGGTGACAATGACTTGGTTTGATCTTCACTCCTTTAAATCCCTATGCCCCTATTTCTGTAAAAATTGTGCAATCTGCTTCTCATTAGAGCAGGTCAAACCTCAAGCTGGAACTTAGCTTTTGTCTTCTGTTGTTAAAAGTAAAGCATTTTTTAAAGAGGAGAATATTATGCTATCACAATGAATTCCAGGGATTTTCTCAAGGAACTTTTATGGTTAGACTAAACAAATTGAAGAATTCTTCCAGAACTAGTGAAGTTCCTAAAATGTGGGTGAGAGAATGTAGCAACAAAGAACGTAACATCTTGTTTCATAGATTCACCAAGAACATTTAACTTGAAAAAGCTCAGGAGACACGTGCTTGTAGTGGGCGCATGGAGTTCCCTGAGGAGTCTCCCCTCCAGGGATGTACATCCACGTCAAACCTTCCTGCCTGGGAACAGTGCACGGAAGAGTTTAACTGCCTGGTGCAGAGAACAGGGTACCCAGAGCAAAGTCACAGCTCTGACCCCCTGCCAACCCAGAAAAATGAGCAGAGTAAACACTTTGATTTCCTCAAGCACTTATTTCTCTCCTATCTCAAGAGCCAATCACAAAGGCAAAGGTAACACTAAAGGCAGAGCCACCAACATTTCTGAAGTCTCTACATAAAAGCGTTAACACCACGGAGTATTGGCCCAGATGCCTGAGGAACACAGCTGTACAAAACCTGTCTTCACAAACAGAAGTCTCTGAGGAAGGAAAGCGCTCAACTATCTGGTAACGCAACCTTGAAGGCTTAATTTCAGTTCTTTCTACCAAAATGTAGTCAATGTTTTGGATAAATAGAATTGGTTTCAAAGCATACTGAATTCAAATTAACACCAACTTCTAACTGTCGAAGCTTAAAAAAAATCATTTTGTATAGCTTGCAGAAAAAAATATGGTTGTTGCTTGTAATTTCTTACTTCTTCTACTCCCGGTAAAGTATCCTCTCTGAAAAGTTTCGCCATCTCTGTTATGAAAGTGCATTTCTAGTACGATAAGAATACTTGTGCTTGGTTTATTTACACTCCAGCTAGAGGAGGCTCTGCATAGTGGAATGAATAAGCTGTTGAAATGGTCCTGAGGAAGCTTTTAGATCACACCTATTTATATTTGGACCTGAGATGTTTGCGAATAGATGACTCTCAACTCTTTTGACCTGCACCACACATGGGCCCTTACAGATTCCCTGTCATTAATGCTTGTTTTTTATTCAAAGTAGTATTATTTCACAAGTGACAAAATGCTTTTCCCAGCAAAGCAATCAGGCTGGGATCTGCTACTCTCCACAGTAAATTTTTGAAGCAATAACATGTTCCCTAGAAGGAAACCCTAGAGGGGTTTCATGTGAGAAACAAATCCAAAAGAGCAAGCCACGGCATAGCCTTGGAGATGTGTGCCAGGTTCTGTTCAGGCATTAGCGAACACAGTGTCCTGCCTTGGACAGTGGTGATCATTGCCAAAGACATTACGTAAAATGGGAGAGCCAGACGATCGCATGGGAGGAGACAAAACGTCACGAAATATATGAAGCTCCTCTACTTAATATGCGTGGAATTGTATGGAAAAGAAAAGTATCTTCTTTCAACTCTTCCCACATAAGAAGCCAACAGATTGTAATTGGCTTTGATTCACAAAGCCTTCTTTCACAACCCCTCTGCCCACTGCTAACCACCTCCTTGGATACAGCATCTGCTTCTGTCAGGTAAGCCCGATGGGACTCTGACATGGAAGTGGTGATGAGTGATTTGCCAGATACCTGGGCATGCCAGCTCTGAGCAGAGATGGGGATCGTTGTATTTCCCTGGCATGACTGCTCAGGTTTTCAGTATAATGCCCCACTGCATGTGAAAATGGGTTGTGCTGGCTATGAATTTGAGTCCACCGGACCCAAGTTCAAAAAACAAAAGGGAGGAAGGAAATCCAGCAGCAAGTGGTCATTCCTTGCCCAGATTACCAAATTCACTTTGATTACCTAATATACACACACCGGTATAAATGGTACTCAACCAAGGGGGGGGGAATAATAATAATAATTAAAAAAATCAGAGCTTGTGGTGAGCCAGATAGAGTTCAACACAGCACTCAGCTGCCACTGTTCAACATTTAAATTTTACCTGGAGGAAGAAGTTAGAGAAAGAAACAGCTCATCTTTGTCTCACATCTGAGACGCAGTCTGTAGCGATGTCCCTTGTCTTCTGAAGTGATTCTGAAATCTGTCCACCCACCGGCTCTTCCCAGGGGCACCCAGCCAACAGCACTTTTTTTCAGCTCGGACTGGCTGTCAGTTCAGCAGCACATAGAGAGAACAAACTCACCAGGACATTCTGAGCTATTTAAGTAAATAAATCCAGACTGCCCACTCTGTGTCTTACCAACATGCCTCCAAAATGGCTGAGACTTAAGCATGAATGGATGGTCTGTTCCAGAAATGACACTTTGACACGTGGGAAATAAAACTTTTTGTATAAAATAACTAACAAGAATCACTTCCATGCCGCTGTGTCCCTCTGCCACATAGACCAGGCCTGAAGGTGTCAAGTTATTCGAAAGTCCACTCTAAACTGTTCCTTTCCCAATGCAGAGGCAGCGCGAGCACTGATGCCGCGGAGGCAGACACTAACCCTTTGGATGGCAGCACCGCCGCTGCACCGGGCTTTGGGCTTGGTACGTAGGCAAATGGCGTCACGGATGAAAATTCCTCAAGAAATTGCAGCGTGCCACCATCCCTTGTTAAGCAGGTGATGTAACATACAGACCGACAGCCGGCCAAGTCTTTCCCTCTGGCGTTCAGACATTGCTGTGACCCAAGATCAAGTTAAACAGGATCTGTATCCAAACTCTGGATCCTCTTTCAGTCATCATTCTTGAAAAACAGCTGTTTCTTGCCTGACCTTGTGCTTATTTTTCTTCCTCTCTTCATTCTATCGTCTAAGCTGTTGAACAAAGCGGCTGGACAGAGGATTCCTCAAAGATCCAGTGGATGCTCTTTTCAGCAACAAATCAAAGCAGCTGGACAGGTCAATTGTTTGCCAATCAGCCAAAGCCAGTACCTCCTAATTTAGCAGATTGATTTTACGCATGAAAGACAGTTCCTGGTTTCTAACAATATGTCTTAACAGCTCAGGAAGCAGCAATAGGCAAGTGCCATACTAGATCAAAGACTGTCCCAACTTTATCTGTACCTGCAGTCAGACCTGCTTGGTTGGAAATCTCCTGAGAACAGGTTTGCTTGTGAATTTTTCCAAGAACGTCTTGCTTTTGAGCTAAATAAATGTCACAGAATTAAAAAGACATCTGAATTTCAGTATTTTGGACCTGGTGGTCCAGTGTTATTACCATCAATGTGGTATTGCCATCAACGTGAGCAATGTGATGCAAAGGAACGTGTAGTATTTTATTACAGGAGAGCTAGGTATGATAGCTCATGTGAATAAGAAGCACTAGAATATATAAACTTTGGAAATCTTGATAATTTATTGGTGAAATTGCTTATTAGAATAGTAAAATCTGAAAGGTAATGAGGTTTTGATAGAATACTGATTAAACAGATTTAACAAATACTTGCTTGAATTCTCCCCAGTAGTTCAGCTTGGCCACATTCACATCCTTGTTTCATTATTTGCAAGCATTTGTGAAACCATAATTTTGTTCAGATTAATAACTGGGGAGCAATAGATCTTACCTACAGCTAGCAGATCTGCTGTTTGGTATGAACAACTAATATCACAGCAACTTTGATCRGTCTGCATATCCCCTGGAGGCTGAAACTATTTTCAAAGCTATTTGACGAGTGTTTACCAATCTATTTCCAGGAATGTGTCAACAAGAGAGAAGGAAAAACGTGTGGTGGTTAATTTGAGCCAAATCTATCATTACAGATTATGGACTGATTTTATGATATAATTTATGTCATTTGCTATTTTCCCAGCTCAAGTTTATCATCAGCAGATAATTCTTTGAAATCTTTGACACCTTTCCAGAAAACTCCGCAATTCTTTTTCTGTGGTTTTTTTTCTACGCACTCTTTTCTATGACATATGCTTAAACTTTTCATTTGAATCACTAATGTTAGGCCTATAGTAGACTTCTGAAAATGCAATTGCCATTTGGGAGAAATAATAGCCAAAAGATTTCAATAAATAGCCTCAATAAATTCCATAAGTAGATGTAGCATTTTCATCTGAAAAGCAGAACAGCTTGTATCATCTGGACCTCAGAGAAGTTGAGACCCATTTTGGCTTTTCACTTTGGCACTTTAAATGAGAAGAAGATGTCAAAGAGAACAGGAATAAAGCAACCAATGGGGGGGGGCCGGGGGGGGGAAGAGACTACAGATCACAATCTGTAAGGCAAAGTGTAAAATTGCAGTAGTAACTTGTAAATCCATTCTGAAAATCTACAAAATGTGCTGTCTAGACAGGTAACTACAGAGGATCTCCCGCTGCAGCCGTTATATGGATTGTGACAAGAGCCAAGAAACAGGTCAATATTCTGAATGCTTTAAAAATAATTTCCTTTGCAGCAGTTCTAAAAAGTGGAAAAATCTTGGAAAGATGACAGAGGTGCTCTAATCATGTATCTCATTTTTACAATAGGTCTGGAATTGGTGTCAAATCGATTTAAAGGCAACATAAAACTAGATTCAAATGTTATAGTAGGCTCAGCCTCTTTAACAGACTATAATGTATCTCAGCAATGCCTGGTAGCTTATTTTAATCTCTACGTGGTAATTGTTTCTTGAAAAAGGAGAATACACTTCACATATGAAAACAGCTTTTAAAACATTTTATGAATATTTTAAAGCTCATAAAAAATATTTAATATAATTAAAAGATAATGTSCAGCTCTCACATCTACCACAGGAATCCCATTTCCCCTTTGTCCAGCACCCACCCGTCCTGACCTAAAAAGCTCCATCTAATAATGAGAAGAAACTGCCRAAAGGCCTTAATCAGGTTGGATTGCAAATTCATTCCCTTGAGCCTCCTAAAATTTGGTTTCCTAAAAATGCAGATGGGCACCAAGCAGGGGAAATATTAAGAGAGCCTAAATATCTCAAAACTGGGGCAGGGATGCCTGGCAGCCCCAGCACAGTTTGCCTGTCCTCCAGGTCCCAGAGAGCATTTCTGCTTGCACACCCACGCTCCCCCAGATACCAAGCACCAGGACGTGGCGAAACCCCGGGCAGCCGCCCCCCACCCCAGCTGTGGACCTGCCGGAGGGCGGCTGAGCATCCCTCCAGGCAGGGTCGAGGCCAGCGGCAGCGGCCGCTGCTCAGCGCCACTGAACTCCCTCGCCTCGGGCCCTACGTGCGCTGGGGCTTTCCAAGGGGGGACTAGTTTTGCTCTGTGTTTTATGGATCCAGCGTGTCTCTCGTCAGAGTTTAAGTTGTGTACATAACTCGTGCTGACCTCTTCCTTCTTCACCGAAGCACTCATCTGAGCCAGATATCTGTCGAGCGTCACAAGGCTGCTTATTTGACGCACTATTTTTAAATAACTCACAAATATTTAAACAACATTTCTGTCAGCATTACATGTTTAGAAGACATCCAGAAACGTCAAGAGTACCCGAGCTGGTTGGCCCAAAGCGAGCACAGCACTGCAGCAGCTGACGGAGTGGCCTGCGACTCACACCAGCTTATGCAAAGCCGCTGGCAAGCGCCTCGGAGGCTCTCAGCACCCCGGCAAAAAGTCCTTTGTGAGACAAGCTAGGCGCGCACAGGACAACTGTCTGAGACACCAAGCCTTAGTCATGGTTTAGTCGTGATTTGTGTTTTAGGGAATAACAAAGAACCCAAAGTCACTACCAAAGACATCAACACTCAATTTTGGTTCTGCGATCTCTGTCAGGTCCTTCAACCTCTCCCAGCTCCTCTCCTGGAGGAGCTGAAAGCACCTATTCTGGCTAACAAACCTTTGCCGGTTGTAAGAAAGGCCGTAAGCCTAGGTCTGAAGACTAACTGCGCCAAGGGTCCTATCCCACACAGCAGCGTGAAGTCAGGACAAAAGCCCAGTTGTATTTTAATTCTAATTTAATATACATTTAAGATACATGGCTGTATCTTCCATAACATCTCTAGTTGGCCACAAGGTGCCCGCTATCAGGTGACGGGTGTAAAATGCATCCGCTATCCAGGCACTATGCTAAACCAACTTTATAACCAGTTTCTGTTTTGGAAGCATAGCAAGGCCAGTAAAGCTTGGTTTTAAGACCTTAAAGCCTTTGGGTTGTTATTGAACTACTTTGCTGTAACAGACTTTCAGAACTCAAGAGAAGACTATTTCACACATTGTGGATTTGAAGAAGATTGCTGTTAAGATGTTCAAAATGGAAATACTGACACTAAAACACCCAAAGCACTGAAACCCATTAATAAAAGCACTTCAGATGAAAATATCTTGATTTGCCTCAGCTCACTTCAGATTTCAGTAGTACCTAGTCCTTGCTTAAGACTGAAGTAAAGCTTGGTGCCAGCCTACTTATGATGGGAGGCTGTTCTTGTTTGTATCCAGGCATAACACAACTCCTAGCTTATTGAGCCAAACAATTTTTCCTTAGATGGCTTGGCTGTGTAGGCTATTATAGGAGGTGGAGCTGGCAAGTCACAACAGTATGTGTTGTCCTGGGAGCGGGCTGGCAAGAAGTATGAAGCAGACTTCAATTCTTCACCTTCTTTTTTAAGCAATGAGGCAGATAAAGGTGGCTAAGTCAGAATAGTAAAAAATACACATGCCATTTCCTCTGCTTGCCAAACATCTACAAAATTACTTGAGCCAAATGTCATAGGCTGGTGCAGAGTAAGATTTGGAAGGTATAAGGTATATGTTAGCTACCTAGTCAAGGTAACAAGTCCATTATGCATTCCATACGTAAAAGGCTTTAGAAGGATCAAGAAAAAAGGTACATTGTCCTGTCAATACTAGCACGTCAGCACATGCAATCACCTTGTAAGTTGTGCCCTGCAGAAGAGCTCAGTTTCTCGCTTTCTGCAAAACATCTTGAGCTAATATTTTGGATCATAGAAGCCTTTTACATATTTCTCGATAAGATCTAAATCTGTTTTGCAGAGAAGATACCATCTCTATGTCTACCACTGGCAGTGAAGTAAAAGGATTCAGGCCACCTGATTCCAAATGCCCTTTCCAACACATTGCCCCTACATACAAAGTATGCATGGCAGATTTCAGCCAAGGGCAGTTGTTAGACGTGCCATTTTCTGTAGGTGTAAACCTGCCAAGAATGAATGGGTTGGCAAGTGTGTACCGCAGTTCATGTGTCGCTAAAAGTTTAGGGATATTTACCTCTGCCTAAAAAGCACTGCCTCATATTTCAGTGACAGGAGGATTTCTCTTGTCTTCCCACATTTAAGAATAACTATTGCTGTCAGGTTCCAGCTGGACCCAGGGAATGCTGTGCACTTTCTAGCTGTGGCATTCAGATAGTCCTTACCTCTGATAACACAGAGTGAGGGAGTGTCTGGGCCGATAGGAGCTGATGGGTTGGTTTACATCAATATCACTTACTCAACTTCAGTATAACTTTTTGCAGTTCTTGTAAAGGAGACAGTATAGAAATACAAAGTATTCATACACTCCCTCTTTTCTCCTCTCCAGAAATGCCCCACTTCATCTTTAAGAAGTAAAAACAGCAAAAGAAAAAAAAAATGGGCACTGCTCCCTTGCAACATCAAGCCAGCATAAGCAGTGACAGCACCCACATGAAATATTTTACCATTAATGGCTCCAATAGAAAGCTTTCTGGATGATCTATGGAAGCCCTGCAATCAGAAATATTATGAGCTTTGCTCAGCCCCATTTCAAATTGATTGTTCTCAGACGAGAGGGGAGTTGCCCTCACTTGTACCATCACATTTAGAAATCCATTTAAGTCCTTTTGATGTTATTTGAATGATCACTTCTGAAAGGTTATAAAAAATGCAGCTAAGCCATATTTGTTTTTTCTGCGATGTTTGGAAAGTGTAAACACTTAACTCATCAACCAAGTGCATAGCATTCATATTCACCATACCTTTTAAAAGCATACTTAGCATACCACTGAGGAAGATTACTCTGCTGACAGAAATCAAGCGTCTGGATTAATTTAAAGGACTGCATTTCACAATCCATCATTCCAGAATAGGAGAACAAGGAACTGCTCAGCTAAATTAAATGGTGAGTTACTCTGGAACAAATTAAAGGAAATTCATCTCTGCACTGTGTCTAGTCCAGACGTGTTAATTCAGGGCTGATGCTATTAAAAGCCAAGCAGTCTAGCTGGATTTCATAAAGACTGCATCATTTTACAACCAATATTTATTTATTTGCACGCTTGCACAACATGGGAAGTAGCAGGATCGGTGGCTTCTAACGCGAGTTGGCAGTTTCAGGCCAGCACCCTTCAAAGACTTGTTGAAGGAGAACAGGCATGGGAAACCAGCCTGGGAATGGTGGGCCAAAAGCAAAACCCTCACGAACCAAGTGGAGAGCAAATACAGAGGATGCTTGCTGCTCCCACTGCGGTGTGTTTGAAGTGGCAGCAGGGCTGCCATACAGCACGTTCTTTTCCCGGGACGCTTTGGTGGCCATCACCGGCTGGATCTGGTCCATGTCCGTCAGCTAAAGGGCCCTCCATTAGACCCTGCCCAGCCCATGTCCAGCTGGCTCAATGGGGGCATTATGGACTGAGGGCTTGTTTTCTTCTGAGAAAAGGATTTACTTGATAACCCAAGAGCCCACGTGCAGAGACAATCAGCTCAGCAGAACATATGATCTACTGAGAAGATTTTACAAACAGTAGAAGGAACGAAGAAACTTAATAGAAGAGTGTAATAAGGAATATACATCTGTGTAAAATTCCTTGTGGTACCAATTGACTCTAGCTTTGCAGATATTACCCAAAGCCTAAATTTCTCAAAGTGTATTTTTAATCTTTTCCCTTTTTTTTTTTTTTTTTTTTTTTTTTTTTTTTTTTTTTTTTTTTTTTTTTTAATCTTTAAATAACCTCTGCCTGTGCCATTTTCTATCAACTCTTCTCCTTAACTTTCACTTTAAATTTTCAACTTTTTCTCCCTGGATCTGTATAGATATATTTAACACAACCTTCTCATAGCAGAAGAAAGAGTAGTTTGAAAAAGAATGCTCCAATGAGATGCAAACTCCTTTGTAACTGTTTACTCTTCAAAAGTAAATCAGAATATTATCCTCATAGTGCTATGCCCGACAACATTCCAGGCAAAAAAAAAGCATATTTCATTTACATTCATTTCCCTCAATTAGGCAGTGTACAGCGGTCATAACAGTACAACTGATCATACAGAAAGGCAAACTCTCTTTCCACACCTGAAGACCTTGAAACCTTGGTAAAAAAAATGCTTCGAAATAGAGAGGAGCTTAGCACCTTCCAGAAACCACAGGCGCCGATGACTGGGATGTGGCTGGTACAATGAGATGAGTGGTTCCCACCCGGCTCTGGCGTGCTTGCAAGCCCGCGTCTCTCAGCCGGCTGGGTAGGAGCGCTGCCCCTCTGCCGGGCAGCACCACATTGCCCCACCTCCCGAATCTGCAACCCCTCCTGGTGCCCATGTCCCTTCGGGCTGCGGGCTGGGTCCTCTAGGGAGGAGTCCTCCTATCTTCCCATCTGCTTTGCTCTCTTGCTTCCTTTTTCTCACCATGCAAGGCCAAGAAGCAATGGGGAGAGCAAGCAAGAAAACACTCTCGCACACACATATACACCCTGATGTAGAGGAAGCGTCTCGCATCCCCACACCTTCCACGTCAGCCTGCAGGCAGTGGCTGTGGCCGGTGGAGGAGCCTGCTGAGGAGCGAGAACATGCATGTCTACCCATTAGTGACCTTAAAGGTATAAGGGGAGAGCAAGACTTCAGCCAGCTTGAAGCATTAGAGAAATCCTCAGAGCATAAAGCTCCCTTTTTCCAGGCAGGGCAGACACTGGAAGGCCAGCGAAGCTGCCCTTTGGACGGGCAAATGGACAAGTGTGAGGAAACAGCCAGAGATGAAGTGACTTGCTCAGAGGAGACCTGCAAGAGAGTCAGCAGCACTGCTCTGCCTTCTCTCCCTGTAGACTGAGATCGCATAACTTCCCACCACAGCCATGTATGCCTACAGGCTGGTGTGCTTTTGAGAGGCTGCGGCTCTAAGCTGAGAAGTCAAGCTCTGAGTCAGTCCTCCTACAACCTTGCAAGCATGAAGTAACAGCCACCAGCTATTACCTGAAGCTTGTCCAGGTGCTGCAATTAGCAAACATGCCAAGCGGATTTCATGTTTGGTAGCAGTAGCTTATTCCTCTATTCGCTTCCAACCTAATGCATTTAGGCGTATCTCGTAAATCTCATACACTAATCAGCTTGAGAGCTGATATTTCCGTAAATTCTGATTTCCAAAGTGCTGTGCTTCACCTCAGCAAAAGAGGCATCTCAGTTCCCCAGGTCCTGTCTGCACACTCTAGAAAGGACCAAAATATGGGGGGAAGGTGTTGCTCTGAAGAGCTATGCTGAATGGGAGAAGGCAGAGGGAGAGAGGACAGATGCCACCATTGCACAAGGTCACCCAGCGGGTGAATGGGCAATGCTGAATGCAAAACCTCCTTACAGACCTCACCCTTAGGGCCAGCTTGCTGCCGCACACTGTCTTTTCTGAAATCAGCACGGGATATCATTTCCATCATCCTAGTGTGATTAATCCTACTCTGTTGTAAATGGGAGCTTCTGCTGAAATACCAACCATTTGTTTTTATACGTTTGGCCAAAGACCTTTTCCTTTTATTGTCTTGGCCAAAATCAGCCCAATTTTTCAGGTTGATTGGGCATTTGGCAGTAATGCACCTAAATGGCTCTCTACTGCTGTATGATAACTGAGCATTGGCACAGGAAGATTTATAGCAGTGAGCCCCAGGTAAGGATGCTCCATTTTCCTGCAGACTGATTAGTACTGTCTATTCCGGTGATTTAAGTGTTTTTTCAAAGAACACATTTGAAGAGCTGAAATGGATACATATTGTCAGCTTCTGGCAGTTTAAGTGCAAACAGCTGCCCTGAAAGCTCTGTGCAGTACCACAAAGAGATGAGCCTCTATGAAAGCTAGTCAATCAAAGAAGATAAATCTTTGTGTCAGTTCCAATTATTGAGATACTCCAGTTAACTCAGGGAATCATAGATATTAGGCTGGCTTTAAATGCCCACGTGGTTGGGACTATACCATTGCTCTTGGGAGGCAATTTCACTGTCTGACAGATCAAGGGGCTTTTCTCAGCTAGTTAATTCCAATTAAGTTTTTCCTCTCAATTTCATCCTACTATCTATTATCCTTAGTCAGCTACCCTTAGCAATTCCTCTCCTGCCGCGCTGCTCGTGCTAAGAGCCCTGGAAATGGTGACATTATTACAAGTACCTGGTGATGACACCCATGAGACCTCCTCGCACTACAGCCTCAGAGCAAAGATGGTTTCTGTCTTAAAGCACTTCTTCCAGCTGGTAAGGCCTTTAAATAAAGCTATACACTTTAATTTAGGTATACCAGTAACCTCCCCTCCTTGTGTTTTGCCTCTTTTGTCCTCTGATAAGCTTTGTTTCTTCTGGCTACCCTGACTTCAAATACACAAGCGTGAAGATGAGTTTAGATGGTGTAACACTAGAAAAGAGCTGCTGCAGAATTATCTCCTGATATTTTGCTAGAATGCTACAAGCACCAGTGTCCTGGAAGACATTGCAAGTATAAATAACATAATACAAAAAAATGATTTTTTTTTCTGGCATACTGCTGTGTCATGAACCTT
Source organism: Phoebastria nigripes (assembly GCA_035582835.1). Lineage (NCBI taxonomy): Eukaryota > Metazoa > Chordata > Aves > Procellariiformes > Diomedeidae > Phoebastria > Phoebastria nigripes. The sequence continues at coordinate 1,006,774 of JAYKAV010000888.1, read as the reverse complement.
ATATAAAGGAAAAATTACAGGGGATTCCATTAAATAATTCCTTTCCTTGCCCCTCCAAAAATTAATGGGGATTACAAAGTGGATGGGAATCATTGCTGTCTTATCTCTGATCTCGAAACGGGCTGGTCACACAGCTCCCTGGCTCCCCTCCCCTTAACCACACTGGCGTCTCTCTCACACGCTCAGGAAGACAAATGAAATTAAACAATATCTGTAAACATATTCCTCCAGCTCAGGAAGATCAAGGGTTTTGCAAGTTTATTTCAAGAAACAAGAGGAGTTCAGCCCTTTTTTCAACACAGCAGTGAGCATCAAAGGGTGGCCGCTGAGGAAGCAGATCCCCTTACCAGAGGACAGGTGGAGAAAGCCCAGGGAACTGGCCTTGAGGAGTATGGAAGGTATGAGGACACCTTCAGCTGGGGCAATGAACAACAGGGGACCCGAGCATCTCAGCTTCCCGGCTGGAGGGTTGTGCTCTTTGTCTACTGAGGAGAACACAGAATACCAACCTGGCAGGTAGCAATAACTAGTTTTCACCCTGGCTCTCAGGAGTTGAGAGTAGGAGCCACTGCTGTCATGATAGTCTTCAGACCGTGGCTGGTGGTTCCTGGGCCGTGCATTGCATGCTCCCCGAGGGCCCCTGCTACTGCTCAAAGCTCAGCTAAGGAGCAGCAGAGTCTAAAAGGATCAATACAGTAAGCACCAACTGTAGGAAATGTGAAGAAAGATGTCTCCATGTAAGAACCAGTGTTAGGACATGCCACAACTCATGAAGATCGCCGTACGTTCACATGAGTACAGCCTCCCCCTAATTCACTGCAAACTTGAGCAGTCACTGTTGATAACATGGATTTTTCTAGGCACGAGGTGAAGCCAGCATACATGAATGAGTGGGCTGTACTGCAGGGCCTGGTCACTTCATGGTTTTCTATGTAGACTTTTTATTATTTTGCTTATATTTTTTGCATGAAAACAAATTGAAGAGATGACTTTTTAAAAGCAGAGTCAGGCTTGCCCAAACTCTAGAAAATGGTCAAAAGAGAGTGTGTTGGATCAAAAAAATCTCTGAAAACTGATGTTTCCTCTGACTGCACCTAGAGGAAAGCCTGGTGGGCTGCCAAAACACCAGCCCCCCAAGGCCAGCTTCATGTCATGGTTAGCACGGTGCATCCTGGCCTTGGCATGCCAGGCAGCCATCAAGGTGGCAGGGAGAAGGCAGCCTGGCCTCCTCAGCCTGGCCATGCTTTGACCCAGCACGTGGACCTCAGAGCAGCCCCTGACGGCCCAGAAGCTCTTCCCTGCTGCCAGTCTTCTAAACCAGACATTCCTCCTTCAATTGCATTTTTAACATCTTCACTTAACCATGAGTAGAATTTGAAATTGGCCATGTATGATAATACCTGGTCTCCAGAATGCTCCCACCACATCTTAAATATTCACTAGTCTTACTTGAATCATGAGGGCATGGGCTTGGAGAAAGGAGTTAATATAAGGAGGAGGTAAGTATTCTACTCATTATCTGCAAAAAGAACATCTACTTTAGCCGTTCAAAATGCAGAATCAGTTCAGCAGCAGAATAAGCTGATTATGAAACCTGTAGGTATTTTCTCTGGCAGGACAGAGACACATATTACTAAGAAAAAGAAAACTGGAAGAATTTCAAAATTATCAGTTTATTACCAAATAGCTGCTCTTGGCTAGAACCTCCATGGTGGGTACAACAGAATGTACTAAGCCAAATCTGGCCTGTGTCACATCAGCTAAAGTCCAGAGGAACTGCTCTGAGGTCATCTGAAGTCAAATTTGCAGAACTGGGCAGAAGTCCTGCATAGATTTACACCCGTGATTAATTTTATACCTCATGCTGTCCTGCTGAGATCCCAGGGATAAAGAATGTGTATGGTCAAGTCAAGGTTTGAGCTCCAACCTAGATTTACACCAGTGTAAAGGAAAGCACTACCCAGCCCAGTATTTACGTTATTCAGGCCAAGGAAAAAATGTAGTGGCAGCTGTGAACAGCCTGAAAAACAAAACCCTGATGGGAGGACCTTCACGCAGAGGTTTGGTTTGTTGTTGCAGCTGACTCTCTGCATCTCCTTTACCTTTTTTTTTTTTTCTCCTTTCAGAGATGTTTGACCTTAAATGCAAAAGGATAACATGGGTCAGGAGGAGGGTTTATTATGTATGAGCTATTTTTCTTTCATGTTAGCAAAATCCTTTTGTGAAAGTTGGCAGAAGTCCTTGTTACAGCTAAATTTCAGACCCATGGGTGATCTGGAATTTAACATTATTTATGTCTCTGTATAAAAAAAGCAAAGAAAAGGAAGCAAATTCAAAGAAAATAATCAGAACACAGCTGAGGTCTAGTAGCTTTACTTTTTTAAACCATTTAAGACTATCACCGCCCTTGTCTTCACTGATGTCATATAACTATTTCAGTAGTTTGAGGCCTTGCTATATAGAAGCTGGAGTATTTGTAGAAATTACACATCACACTCACTTCTATGTTGTTTCCCAGGGAAGGAGCATGAAGCATTTCACAGCTTCAAAGAACTAACTTGCACAGCAGAGCTCCTATTTACAGGTGTGCTGACACACTAGCTGCTCACACCACTAATGCATTAATAGCAGTGCAGAGATTTTGCAGTTTAAATCCTTCACAATACAGGTACGGAGAGGAACGCGGGGTGGGGATGAAATCCTGCTGCCACTGTCACTGAGCTCCCACTCCAACCTCTTGTCCCCCAGCCCATGGCTTTTCATTGGGTTGCGATGACAAGCAGCCAGACTCTGCAATCCTCACTCACTCTACGTGGTACGTGGTTTCTCAGCAATTCACCTCCTGGCTCCAGAGAGCTATTTGTACCATAAGAGTAACTGCTGAGTATGAATGAGAGCTGAAGTTCAGCCCTTGGCTGCCAATGTTGTTCAGACTTACATCGTTGCAGAGAAGATGGCTCCTGAAGGGTGGGGTTGCAAAGAACATTTTTAGGAAAGGGTTATTTGTGTTTGCTTATTCCCAGAATGGTCCCAGGGTCAAACCCATACTGGCTGCTTTTCCAAACCTCATTTACTTTCAATTAACATACACAAAAAAACTAAGGTGCAAGTTCGTAAAATATTCAGAAAACAGGTTTGCTTCTTGTCCATGTTATTTCACAGCGATCTTCCAACAAAGTTAAAGAAAACCACAGTTGCTCCTTACATAAACATGCACAAGAGAAAACACTCTCAAAAACCTTGTACCATCACAGGCAGGGGCCAATCCTAGTGACGGGACACACTCTACCCACACTTCTCCCTTGGCCACTCATTCTTCCAGAAGACCTCTCTCCAAACTGACACCACTCCTTGATTCAATAGCTCACCTCTCCAATACACAGAACATATAGGTGATTAAAATAAGAAAGCAAGCAGCACCAGACAGCCCCTCCAAAATTGCTCCCCAGGAGCTGGAGGAAGCTGTTATTACTTGGCCTGGGATGAGCTTTGGATTACAAAGCTTGGGATGAGCTTTGAAGAAGAACACATTTAAATGCACAATAGTTTTCACTTTGAGGCATCCTCCCCCTCCAGCATTAGCAGACATTAAATATGTGCATACTTAATACTTTGCAAGCTCCGCAGCAACCAGGTTGGATCAGTAAAGGGAACTTGCCTTAGTAATTCAGGTGTCTGTGTAATGTCAGACCCTGGAGGTACAGCTAGGTGACATTTTCAGAAGTATCTAAATTTCTTAGACTCTTCAAGCTCCATTGAAACTCGCTTGAGGTGAATTTGAATGGAACTTAGGCTCCCAAATGTCTTCTGTATTTTAGAAGAGGTTAGCTTCTGTCTTGAAATTTCACAATAAATAACAAGCAGACTCTGCTTGGAAGGTTGGGTATAGAGTAGGCGTTTGGATAGCATGATTATGAGCATAAATGAGCACAATTCCTTTGAATATTAAAAGTATATTTAATGTGGTGCTCAAGGTCACACAGCAAATCAATGGGCAAAACTGAATCATAGCCCTAAGGGCATATTACTTGCAATCAGATGCAGGAGTAATTGAGTAATTGCACAGACTTAAAAGCAGCATTACATCAACTTAACATATGGCTAGAAAGGGGCTTGGGGAGGTTCAGTGATTTGCTGAAGGGGAGAAAGAGTCAAAAGCAGGGCTGACATTAGATATGAACAGCTAATTTCATCGCACAGGTAACCCGGCACTGGAAAGTCTGCTACTAAAACTTATACTCCGTAAAACTTCTGATTTCAGTGTCATAGTTTTCAGTGTCCACCGCTGGAAATACTAAGTCCCCCACTTGAAGGTCACATCTTACTGACTATTGGCACCATCTTGGGAGAACCTGAGATGAAAGACACCCAGTGACTTGGCTCCAACATCCAAGCTGGCACAACACTGGTAACGACTGCTGAGTAGGTATGTCCCCGTGCGTGGCAGTGAGAACATGCCCCTTGGCTGCTGAGCTTCAGCACGAGCTGCTGGCCCAGTAGCGTGCTTACCAGCCCTACCTGACAACCACTTGCCTCTTGTTTCAGCTGTCAAAATTATATTTATGCTAGTGCAGTATTTCCTGTTTCCTAATTTGGATGGCTCCCTCAGTCATTTTTCCACTAAAATGCTCAAGCATTTTTTGAAAACATCTAAACAGGAAGAGACCTGACCTCTCCTCCCTGAACATCGTGTGCTCCCTTCTCCTGGCAGCAGCAGATCACTCCTCTGCCAACTGCTGCAGCGACTCCAGGACAAACCAAGGGGTGGATCCCATACCTTGGGACTGCACGTGGGCTCTGCTTGTGTGCGCTAAAGAGCATGCACAGCTTGTCTTGAAATGTTCAGCAGTCTTGGGATTTCAGTCAAAGTCCTTCCTATTCACGCCCAGCATGCCCCCCTCATTCCAGCTCGCTGCCGTGCCTGACCGTGCAGACAGATCCCGGGGTCTGCTCAGCAGGTTGTGGAGGAACCACCCCACAGCTCTGAAATCAAAGGAAAAATGCCCATTGACTCAATTGGTCTGATGTTGAGCCAGCTACCTAATTCAGGGAGATACTGGGCAGCTCCTCTCCTGTGCACTTTCACTGGGCACAGAATGGTTTTGGGGGTTGTTTCCACTTGGAGACCTGCTGGCTCTGGGGCATCATCGCTGCCTCCTCGTCTGGAAAGGTACGGCCGCTGAAGCAGAGCCATCGCGTTCCCCGCCATCCAACCACTTCCAGTAAAGGCCCCAGGGAGGAATTTCTCTTCCCCTGAGCTGGACAAGCTCTACACCTCAGGAGCCTGATCTGTGCTTGAAGTCCCTTGCCGTTGAGACGATGGATGCAGCGGGCGCAGAAGCCCTGTTTGCTGTGCGTGCACCAAGCCCAGCCCCAGCCAGGGGGCACTGCCCACTGCCGGGCTCCGGCACCTTTCCTCAGAAGGGCAGTGCTGCCCTCCACAGACACCATGCACCAGGGCGTTTAGATTAGGCAAACTCCCTGGCACATTGCATTAAAACGTGAAAAAGTTGGGCAGCTCTGAAGGTAGAGCCTAGAAGCAAACTGAAAAGGCAGCTTCCTTACAACTCGAGTAAGTAAGTGCAGACTCCCCTGGCACCAGCAGATCACAACTTCAGGGCACCGCGCTCAGCCACAGGGAAACCAGCCTGAGTCTGTATGAATCCAGCCAACACGGGAGCGGGACAAATGGGAAAAAGTCAGGTTCTGACTTCAGGAGAAGGAGAAGCTAATGCACTTCCCTTCCTGGAATATTCACATAGGCTTAGGAAAGGAGCGAAGCCATGCTAAAGCCTCCGTCAAACCATCCGGCTGTGCAGATGGCTGCTCAGGGCAAGCCACTGGGACAGCGAGTTTCCCACCTTGCAGCCCCCGGTGCCAGGTCTTCCCCTCACCACCCTCCTCCTGGCAGCTGCCCTGGGAGCCGTGCTAACCACACTGCTCTTTAACCTACCCTAGGCTTTCCTTGGTGAGTTTTAATTGCCAGGCTCCAGATTCAGCTCTTTCACTGGTGTAAATCAAATGCTGACGCGGCTGAGGGTGACAGAACAGCACAAGAGTGAAAAAAAAAAACCCAAGTGAAAGGAAACTCGGGGCCCTGCATGTTTCTGTGCCCACACATTCCTCCTGCAGAGCACTTGGGCCAGCTGCCTCCCAGCCCGCTCCTTATCTGCACTCCCCTTGAGAAGCCCTAATGTGTCCAGAAATCACATTTAATATATATGCTAGTATATATTAAACATAGTAGTGTGAGGGCCTTGCAGCAGTTTGGTCATGCTGCAGAATTAATCTGAGATTGGTGTTAATTACAGAAAATTAGATTTATGTTAATTTTAAGTGTTGTTTTTTTTTTTTCCCCAAAGAGTTGCTGTCCTAAGTCCCAGCACCATCCTACAGAAGTAAACCTGTTAGACAGTGCCACCCTCCCACACCACCTGTATCTCCACGCAGGAGAAGGCTTCCTTCCTCGCACTCCAGCAGTAATTGAGGCTCGGGCAGGCGGTCTCACCTGGCATTGGCTGCTCGGAGCAGGAGCCAGGCTGTGGCTCTTGGCCCATGGGCTGATGCCGATTCTCCGGCCACCAGCTCCCATTTCTGTCCATGCCTCAGAGCCAGGTGAGCACGTGGAGCTGGCGCTGGGCTGCTCCCACCCGCTGCAGGGATGCTGCGTTCACCAGACTGGGGTATTTCCTCCCAGGCAGGGGAACACAGCCCAGGCCAGCCCCCGGGAACTGCCAACAGGCCACAGAAGATGCACCACTGCCTCCTCTGCGAGGACCTCACTCAGACTTAAGACACTCAGGTGGGACAGCCCGGAGAAGCTTTTGCTGGTTTTCTTGATGTTTATATGCATCTCACCTTTTCTCCTCTCTGCATGTATCCCGAGCATCCATCCTCCCATCCCCACCGAAACAGGGAAGCGATGCTTTTCTGAAACGCGGTGAGGCTACACCATTTCCCCAGAGCTGGAACTGGACTCCGACCTCCCAGCGCCAAAGGGTGGCCCCTAACCAATAAATCCTTCTTCTTCTCCAGAGGAGCAACCTGCTCTGCTCAAAGCACCTTTTGCTGTGATAGTTATTGCAGGTGGACGGGAATGATAGGGTGGCTCAAGTCTCATTCTCTAAGGAGAAAGCAGCACAGTAAGTATTTTGGGAGATTCTTAATATTAAGGCACAGTCACTAACTATGGCTAAATAAGATTTGTACATATTCTGGACTGGTGCCGGGTGAGGGGGAGGAAAAGGGCAATCCCAGACAAAGCAAAATGATCATGTGTTATTGGTCAGAAAGATTCATGCGGTGAAAATTAATAGTAGTGAGTGGTTTGCAGCTATACCCCATCCATCTTGTCTGTTGCAGAGAGAACGTGCTCCTCAGTGTATGTATGTGCAGCACTATGTCTGACATTCAGGTCACAAGCTGTAATTCAAATTTCTCCAAGTTCTTCTTTGTTTAATGTCCTATCAGTTTGGAAGCAGTTCAAGGAAAATCCCTGCGATTTCTCCTTCCAGCTGCTTTAATCAATTCTCTAGCTTCTGTAATTAGTAGCCTCATCAGTTAAAGCATTGAACATATACAGCCCTCCACTACTCTGGTCTGATGACACACGCTGGGTCCACAGCCTCAGTGGTGACTGCAAGAGTGAATCTGCTACAGATTGAAGGGCATTGAGGTTCAAAATGAGTTTTCTTTCTAGATAACTTTTGAAAACCACAGGCTTTTTAGGAATGTTTTTATTAAATTATGGACCCTTTTCAAAAAACCCTTACACCCTACGAGAGCATCTTCACGTGCTGACATAGCAGGTAAAGCCAGCATGGGAACAGCCCTGTTTTCTGGACATGGGGAGAAGAAAAGAATTGGATACATACATACACTTGATAAAAAGTGCAATTTATGAAGTAAAACATTGCTTTGCCCTTTTTCTTTTTGGCAGTGGTGTCTGATGGGGAACTGCTCGCCACGGCCAGCCTGGGAGTGGGCTCTCGGTCTTCCTGGGTCACTTGTAGGGCACCTCCTGCGGCACAAAAGTGTGTGAGCTGGGGCTGGTGTGCAGCTGCTGTTTGGAAATATAGATCTACTACTCACATGCACATACCGCCTTAGGTAGCGCCCCACAGACTCCGGGGTACCTAGACTAGTAAGCGCTCTGCTACGTGTGAAGGTCCCAGATCTGTCCTGACGGGAGGAGACCGAGGGCACAGGCACACTGTGATCCAGGGAGGTGGGCAGCGGCTCCCTTCCCCACGCATGCGGTGCACCGCAGCATGCCCGCGTCCGCCCAACTTCCCCGTATGCAAGGAGGGAGCAGGGAGGGAGCAGTGTCCTGTCCGGGGAGCTGCCCTCCAGGTTGAAGCCCAGCATTCAGAGCGCAAGATCCCCACTCAGGCTGGGCAGGTCCTAGTCTCAAGATCAGCAATGCTACTGAACACAAGGAAAGAATACCACTGTCCGTCCCAGGTAACACCTGGATGTGTCCTTTGTTCAGTTTGAGATTGTCAAAAAGATGCTCATTTTTGATGGCGAATGAATGCAGCAGAGTGATGCCATCATTACTTCAATAGCTACACCTCACCGAAGAACTGCCTGGGTATGGGGGGTGGTGTGGCCTCGCCGGTCTGGGTCTGTACATAAATCACTTCCATCAGGAGGCTTTAAATGCTGTCTTTCATTTATTTATTCAGCAAATGCATCACATTCTAATCTACTTCTAGTCTTTTAACAATATACCCATTTTTTTATAAAACTGTAACAAGTTTAGAAGATGACTTGCCTATCTCGTCACCTGCCTGCCCAAACCCAACTACGTACATATTCTACCACTGCTCAGCGCAATGTTCCATGAAAAAACACACAAAATTAATGTTCCCTGCGCTGCCGAGCTGATTAAAGATTCAGCTCAGATGAGAGAGGAAGCACAGGGTCCAGCACGGTTTCCTGTGCGCCTATAAATAGCTGTTTGATATGGTTTAGGCAGAGGTCAGTACCAGACAGCTGCACAAGCTCTGGCCTCCATATGCGTCGTGCTGGCAGGAACGGGAGTGATGGCAAAACGTGTCCCCCTTAGAGCAAGAGCTTTTGAAACACATATAGTGTGCTCCTGCTAAATTAACTGAAGCTAACGAGAGTTTGCCGTTTGCTGCAGTGGGAGAAGGGCCACTGGATACCTGCCGGGGAGGGGTCCCACGGGGGTGACCCCTGCGGGCTGGCAGCAGGTGAACCTCTTTATTCACCTGTTGGTCTCTCTGACTTTGCTGAATGACATATGAAATCTAAGAATGTTTTCAAAATGCTCTAAAAGAAAAAAACGGACATAAAGATGTTATTTATTTGCTTCAGTCCAACAGAGGGACTTCAGGGAACAGCTTTGCCCCTGCTCTGGGTGGGTTGGGTGGGGGTCCCCAGTGCCGGTGGCACGCCTGGTCCCCAGCCGCAAACCCAAGCACGCTGTGACATCTAGTGGCAAGCCACCCCGAGAGCCTAGAGAAAGCTGTGTTGGACAGGTCTTTCCCACAGTCCCTGGACAACCAGCCACAGACGTGTCTGCATTTCTTGCATGCTCTTCAGACCCATCCTTATGCATAATTATATATTTATGTGTAATGTCGAGTATGACGGCTATTTCTGCTTAGGCCAAGATATGCCGGTGAAAGGGACAGTATAGCCACCTCGGCAGACAGCTCTCATCTTCCTTGCACTAGGTGGGAAAGGTCCCGTCCTTCTCCCGTCCCAGGTAGCCATCGAGTGAACCGCTCTGCCAGCATCCCCTCCAGAGCCACGGCTGCTAGCTGGCACAGGAGCTAGCTGGGGTTGGATACAAGTTTGGCCATTCACTGTTTGACATGGCTTCCAATCTGTGTCCAGCAGTGCTGGTGTTTGACCTGCTCAGGTGGTCCTGCCAACACTTCCCAGAAGCTGAAGGCACTAACAGTCTGCGTGCAGCCGGAGAGGTGGAGCAGCAGCGTGTAACCTTATTGCACGTTCACCTCCACCTCCTTCCCGTCCTTTGGCAAGCGTTTATTTAATATTTCACCCTTTTTTTCAGACTCTGTTCGATTTCATGCACCATCATCAGTGACATATTCAGTATTAGCTTGAATAATGACACAGAAATTAAATCAATAGGCTTTACCTAACACATAGAAAGGCCCCATCATGCAAGGCCGGGTAGCATGAGTCAGGTATGTCATCTGATTACTGTGCTGCTTTGTGAAAGAAAGGAGGAACAATTACCAAATACAATGAGTAAAACTAAGAAAAAAGGTCAAATTTCAAGACGATCCTCATTCTTGTTTGAGAGTTGGGAAGGAGAGTGGGAGGCTGCCGTGCAGCACATGAGCACCGGCCTCTTCGTAAAACCGCCCTCTGTGCACCCACCACAAACCTCTATCCCCAGCAAACGCCCCACTCCTGCCCCGTTTCTGGAAGACGATGGAAGCAGCAGCAAGGTCTGCAGTACCACAGCCCCAGAAAGCTGAAACCAGGGCAGCCAGCACCAATCCTACTTCAGATGCTTAAGGTCAGTGAACCAAGCTGAGACTCACAAGCGGTCCCCAGGCTCCGGCAGCCAGAAGACATCAGGCACCACAGTAAAAACCTTCCGAGCTGTCAGCAGGGCCTTTCCTTTGTCTTTTGCCTTTCATAAAGCTTTGTTTTAATGCATAAAACAGCTACTTATTTGATATTATTTATTCACCAGAGGAGCCAAGTTCCCTTCCCACACAAGCATGCTTTCCAACAGCTCCAGGTCCTGCATTTTCCCAGGAGCATCGAGGGAAACGGGAAGAGGCAGAGGAGGGATGGGTACAGCGGGCAGTGTGTGCACTCAGCCCCTGTTGCGCGGGTCTTGCCAGACCACGAGGGCCAGGTTTTTGGCAGCTGTCAGATAATGCTAACCCTGGAAGTGTGTCTAAATGGTGGCCTTCAGAAGCTGGAATGGCAAATTTATACCAAAAAGAACAGCAATCTACATGAAAATGCTTCCAGAACCATCTCCCTGTCTCTTAATAGCTCTCTGACCACAGGACCAGCGCTGGGGACGGAGGGGTACCCCCACTCACAGCCGGGAACACTGACCCCAGCAGCCCCATGATCGCTCGGGGGGCTTTTGCAGCACCCCAGCAGGTTTCCCCACCGCCGCACACCCCGAACGGGTACTGCCGGGACCTGGGTTGCCCTACTGCCCGCCTCAGGCTTGTGCTTCATGCTGGGCACTTCTACTGGCTTTACAAGCAGCTCCCACCAGCGAACGCAACGCATAGGAGAGCAGATAGATGGTGGCTTCTCCCTGCCCAGCACCCCTGTGGCACAGCAGCCGTGGGGCAAGGTGGGTCCTTCCCTGCCACCGGGCATGGCATGGCCAGCAGCTCGGCCCCTCCTGCCCTCCAGCCAGCACCCCTCTGGGTCGCTTCCCACTGCATTTGCTGTAGCAGCACTCAAGTGCATAATGTTCTTATGGTGAATATCTGGCAATGATGTAACCCATTCTCCTCTTACGACTTTTAGATTATGTCAACAATTTATTCATTTCCAAAAGACAAGTAATTTTCTACCTTAAAAAATACACCTTTTCCACCGCCTGGAAGACCTGTGTGTACCAGTGGATGGATGCTCAGCCCTGGCCTCAAATGCAGCAAACTAATTGTGTTTCTTCTCAGCTCTTGTGCTTGGCACATCGCCAGGGTGATGCAAAGCAATGAGAAATAAATTGACTCAAAACTCGGCCGGAGAGCATCAGCAAACAGAGGATTGAAAACTGAGCTTGATTTATTTTATAGAGAGGCAAAGGACAAGAAATGCAGTTTTATTCCCAGTTGTGGTCCTGGCAAACAGTCCTCAAAGCCCATGTGAGAGCAGAGCTGCCAGCGAGGCTGTGCAGCCACAGCCTCAGTGGCCGTCTGTCAGGGGAGCATCGCTGGGAAGGGACGACATGACACTAATCCATTTTCTGAAAACATTCACTGTAACACTTCCATCTCCTACCCAGAGAATACAAAATGTTTTACATGGAGAGATAAAATAAAAGCCACCATCTGACATGTAGACACTTAATAATGTCATACAGATCCGTCAGAGTTACTGTAGGATTTATTCAGCGTTACAAAGCAAGCCTTTGGCAAAGGTGGGAGCTGAAGCTGGCCCAGCTGACGGCTGGAGCAATGGCAGGGTTGCCCCAAGATGGGGGCACCAGCTCCTGCAGGCTGGGGGTGCTGCCGAGGGGCTCCAGCCCTGCCGAGGGTACCCAGGCACGGCAGGAGCGAGGTGGGAGAGCAACTGAGGGGTCAAACCAGGTGAGACAGCAAACGCATGCTCAACCTGTACCCAAAAACCTCCTCCCCTCTGGAGAGGATGGGGAGGACTCAGGAGCATGGCTGAGCACTGAAGCCTGGAGCAGCACCCGCTGCCCATCTCCAGCCCCTACTTGCGCTGGGTGCCAGGACAGCCACCCCGCTGCTGCAGGCTCAGGGCACCCATTGCAAAGGTCCTCTCGGCTTTTTTCCTCCCGGTAAACAGATCACTTTTGCCATTACTTTTCAGAAAGAGCCATCAGTGCTCAGGGTGACTTCTCCACCGACGCTGATGTTTTCCCGAGGGCCGACATGCTTTCCCCACCACGACGCCCTGCTGCTGCTTTCCCGGCTCCCATGCTGCCCGCCACCCCATCCGTCCCCGGCGGGAAAGCCTTCCCCTGCCCTGCCTGTGCACGCACGGGCAGGGATGAGACTTCAGCGGCGAGCACTAAGGGTCCTGGTGATCCCTGCGAGGAGCCTCCAGTGCCCTCTCCTGCCGCCCTGCCCGCCCTGGGCTGACACTCACGGCGAGACACAGAATTTTTTATCTAACAAACAAAAACCTCCATTTCTTGGCCAGCACGTGGAATGTCATGACTAATGACCTGTGAGATGTATAACAAAATACACCACACCCATGTGCGTATATTCACGCACACATGCATACCCCCCCCCGGGACTCTCTCGTCCTCGCAGGGCACCTCTGCCGCTGCAGGACCGCGGGGAGCCGAAGCGCTGCCCGCCCCGCCGAGCGCTGCCCGCCCCGCCGAGCGCTGCCCGCCCCGCCGGCCGGCTGCGGCCGCGCAGGGGGCTGCTACCCTCTAGAGGAGAAACCTCTGCCGAGCACGGCACCCTCCCGCCGTACCGCCTCCTCCAGAGAGCAGGCTTTGCCGCAGCGTTAAATGCCCTGTGTGTCACGGGGCTGCTCAAGCATTCGATTTCAAAATTTCTGATAACTGCTTTTTTTTTTTTTTCCCCTAAATCCCAAACAAAATCTATCACTGTAACATTTTGTGTTTTCTGTCTAAATGAGCACAGGCGGAAGCAGCGCATCCCAGGAGGGAACAGCCAGACACACCCCTTTGCTCTTCTATCCCCCAAAACAGCTCACGCCCTGTTTTCTGGTAATAACATTAAAGAAATAGAATAATCAAGAAAAGAAAATAAACCTCCTCCTACCTTCCATGGGGAGAGTGAACTGCAACGTATCACTGTCCTGTGCAGAAGTTATCCCTGCAAGCGAGCAAGTCTTGCCCAGGGCAACTGAACTCCAACCCCGGCTGCTCAGCTTTAAGCAGGACCGCCGAGATCCCACCCAGGACGGGGTGGAGAATCCTCCCTGGGAAAGAGCAGCTCGGTCACAGCCCCCTCCAGCCGCTCTTCGCATCTCGGCAGGGCTCTGACATGCCGTTTCCTTTCTCTTTCCCTCGGTATTCATCAGCAGTCCCTTCGGCTGCCGTCTCACATCAGCATCGACAACTGCGTTTGCGACAGGGATTGAGTTTGACAGTGCCAAAGGCGCGGGTGGCACGGGCCCCAGCAAGAAATACTGTCAGGACATAAATGCAGGATACATACAGTTTAAATCAGCTGTGGGACAGAGAGGAATGAAACACGCAGAAGTACTCGAAGCACTAGAGTTACAACAGCGAGAAATCCTCGATGAACTGGAGCACGGCCCAGCTGAATGAGCTCAGTGCAAAGCATGTTGCCGAGTGCTATGATGTGGACACCACCCCTGACACTCTGCCTAGTTTTGCCGGAGGCAATGGGAAAAGTATGCTGAATCTAGTGCTCTTACACTGAAACTCTTTTACACAGCAAAGGTCATTTTCTTTAAAACAATCTCTGTATCGAATTCATTCGGGTTGGAGAAGAGGCAGCTGATCACAGTTTGAATTTATTTCGCAATGAACAGTCTGCAGGGTGAGCACGGTCCGGTGCTGTGGCACAGGGGCAGCAGGCTCACGGCGAGACTGGCTGTGGGAAGGCAACCGCAAGCAAGTGAGAGGGCAGCACCCACCTCCACGCCAACCCACCTGAGTGCTGGGCGGTTTGGGGTTTCACTGGGTTTTCAGGCAGGTAGAGACTAGAGGATGCTAGTAGTGCGTTTGGGTGTTCATGTGTTTATTGCCCACCATATGCATTTATTCAGTTTTGGACCTATTCCCTCTTCATTTGAGACTGACCTGCCCAGCACCAGGCAGTTGCCACAGGCTCAGGGAGAGCAGCCGATCCCTGGCTCCCACCGCCACAGCTCACGTAGGGGAAGTATTAAATTTACAAGCACAGTGGAGAGACAGAGGGAGAAGCCAGGTAGCTTACAACAGCAGAGATCTCTGCCATTACTGCTGGGAGACCAGAGCTGATCCCTGGTCTCTGTTTGCAGCTGCTCACAGCACACAACAGAYGCCTGACGGGGCACCAGAGCTCATTACTAATTAACTCTGTGCCACACAGTCTCGCACCAGGTAACAAGGTTAAGCACTAATGAAGGAAAATCCCAAAACGTTCCAGGTCCTCGTGGCTGCCAGACATATATAGCAAACTGAAATAACTCCTGATGAGTTTCTAGTTGGAACACGCTTCTGCATCATTTGTGGAGGGAGACATCCAGACACAGACCCTGCTTATCCTGAGCGGGATGTGGTTAGGATAGCCATGGACTTCAGCAAGGTACACTGGTGTGATGAGAACAGAAAATAGCTTTTAATTGCTTCTAAAATAGGATGTTTGAAAGAACAGTCTTTTCTGACTTCAGAAATCAGAGGAAATGGAGGCACAAGCCTCACACAGGGCACCCTTCAGAAAAAGGGCCCAGAAGACAGTGTTACCCCTGGTTGTCTGGGGCTGGCACCACCTGGAGAAGGCAGTGTTTTGCAGGATGCTGGTACCTCCACCACTGAATCCATTGAATACAGTGATACAGAAAAGAGAATAATTACTCTTCAGAAGAGAAGCAGAACCAAAGCCAAGCTTTGTGAGCAGTCCCACCACCCCAGGCTGCTCCCCGCTGCCACACTGGGCTTCTCACGCAGCTCTGGGGCTTTCCAAGTCACATCTCCTGCACAATTAGCACTAACCCGAGGAGACCTGGCACCGCTGACTCGCCAGGGCTGGGGCGGCAGGACCCCAGCGCTGTGTCTGATGCGTTGGGTCCCTTCTAGCCAGCTCCTGTTTCTGCAGAGCCAGAGGGGACCGTCCTGTGGCTCCGCGCCTACGTGTGACGCCTGCGCCTGGTCCCCGGAGGCAGCGTGACCCCAGCTTCCTTCCCAGCCTCTCTGAACTCCCGGGCCCTCGGAGGAACAGCACCATGATATTTTTAGCCTGTTTACAAAGACAGAGCACTACATTTCTGTGTGGCTTGCAGTGAGCGAGCACGAGTTGTGTAGTCAGCAGGTCAACTGGCAGCCATCTGGGCAGCAATGCAGCAGTGGTTTGCCTGGGTAGATGCTGGCATCAGAGAAAGAAAGAGAACCAGAAAGAGCACTAGGAGAACATGACCATTTGCCTTTCCTTTAATAAACTTTTCTTCATCTGAGGCTCCTCCGAGTGCTGGGAGTTTCAGCCTCCCCCCGCCGGCGACCCGGTTCTGCAGGAGCAGCAGCACCGCGGGAGCATCACAGGCTCCTGCTGCTCCCCTCTGTCATTGCTGGAGAGCACGAGGCCAGAAGGAACCGCAGGAATCCAGCAGCTAGATCTCCTACGTGGTCTCCAGTGAGAGCATTATCCACTTTACCAGTTTCTTTTTTGAATCGCGATGCTTGGGCTAAGCACAGCAGCCCAGGAGCAATGGCAACAGTCGTTGTCAGAAAAGTAACCGACCTTCAGCTCCTCCTTAAAGTTGCCTGGAGTTTGTGCGCACACGTCATGTTAGCGTTTTGGCCATCCTGTCATACACAGAGCAGCGTATCACCTTCCCCTTTCTTTGCAGACCTTTCAGGGTCACTGATGCCCATATCCTCACATCTTAAATACTTTTTAATTGGAGTAGTATTGTCTTATATGTTGTTTGCATACAGGTGTGCTTCTGTAGGCTTGGAGTCCCCATGCCTCTGTGTCTGGCCAGTGCTGGGGAGAGGACAGCAGGTAGGTGCCAGCTGGTCCGGTTCAGTATGAAGGCACTAAAGTTCATACTGTAACACCAGTGAATGCCATTTGTCCTTCTCCCAGCACTTACAAGTGGTGAGGTTTTGTTCCAATTAACAGGTATTGGTGTGGACAACATTATAGTTCCTTCACCAAATGCCACTTCAGTCCTGTAACACCTGCCCGTGTTGCAAGGGTGGGGGCTGTGCGTGGCAGAGCACTGGCTGATGTTCATCACGCTTCCTCGCTGCCCCCGGCCTCAGACCCTGAACCTCTCCTTAAAGCCTGGTGTCTCCAGGCTTCCGGCCAGCTGCACACCAAAACCTGCTCCGCTCTGCAGCCAGGAGGAGACTCAGCCCAGGTCGCCATCGCTTGCTCTTCTTCACAGAGTCAGGGGCAAGCCGAGAAGCAGCCGTGCAGAGCAGTAAATACTACCCACGGCGCTGTCCCTTATAATTTGGAAAAACCTGTCCGTGCTACTTTCTCACAGCCCAGCGTAACTCGCGTGCAACCGTCTGTTCTGGGAGGTCGCCCGGGTCAAATCGAGTCAACACAAGATGTTTCATCTCAAAGCAGGGCTCGGCAGAGCTGTGTGCTCAGACACAAGCCCAGCAGAGGCCGGGCTATGGGCGGCCGATACGTATAGGTGGGGAAAGGATGTCTTGGAAGGAGGCTTGAGCCAACACAAGTCTCGTGGTGACTGCAAGACTAGAAAGGTGGGGAAATCTCAACCCATATGGAGCCAAATCACCCTATAGTCCCTAAAAAATACGTTCAGAGGGCCTGGCCCTAATGCTTTTGCAGGGAGAGCTGGGCAGGTCGGAAGTGCTTGGTGCTGGGCTGAGATGCGCAGAGCAGCGCGGGCTCAGCTGGGGGGAGCGTCCCTCCACACTTGCTCAGCCAGCCACGGCAGAGTTCTGCCCTGCTCAGTGAGAGCCCCAGGAGCGGCTTCGGCAAGATGGTTGCTGCTGGGAGAGGAGGCAGTGACGTGGTTGAGTGGGGGGACAGCCTTGGCCCGCTCCTGGGCATGGTTGCCTGCCTCCTGCAGCGCCCTGAGCACCTCCAGCCCAGGCCAGGCCTCACCTCCCTGCCACTCCCACCAGACACGTTCAGGGCTCCACGTTAGGGCTCTGCAACGTGCCCTGCTGCCTACAGAGCTGCCGGCACAGCGAAAAACGCTGCTCCTACCCGCTCTGTTTTGTACAGGCAAGGCAGGAGAAGAGAGCACCAGGTCACAATGTAAATACAAAGCCTGCGGTGACCTCCCTTGAAGACAAAGCAACCTCTGGCGATGCCGGGGGGGGAGCTCCCCCCATCCAGGGTCTGTCAAACCCCGGGAGAGGATCTTGTGCATTCGGCGCTGCAGGCGCGCTGTGCAGAGGGATAAGCGTCTCTGCCTGGCCCGGGTGGGCTGCATTAGCCCGGGGACAGGGCTGGGCCAGGTACCACTGGGGGAAAGGGAGGCAGCACCGCACAAACCGGAGGGAGCCCTCCCCTCCAGCCAGCGCTGCCTCCCAGCCACCCCCCGCGTCACGGCGGTGGGCAGGGGTGCAGCACAGGCTACGGCACGCTTCATTCTTTTGGGATTATGTACAGCTTCGCCGGTCTTCGGGCAGAAGGGGAGGGACTGCTGTCTCCCTGGGTGCTTGTGACAGCACTGCAAAATATTTGTCAAGGCAACCAGCGTTCTGGAAGAAGCCCCTGACAGACCAGGGGAGGAGAGCCAAGGGGTGCACCTGGCCCCCCACCCCTTCCCAGCGTGGCAGACGGGTGTCTCAGTCCCTCTGCTCCTGCGAGCCCAGGGGAGCCGCCTGGGAGACCTCCGGCACGGAGCACAACCTGCCATCCAGGGAGGAGGAGAGGAGCCAGCCCCAAACACGCTGCTAAATCTTTACTTCCCAGCCCTTCGTACTATGCAGCAGTTGGACTGGCACAAAATGATTTGTTTCAAAAGGCTCTGGCTTGTCTCCCCCTCGAAAGCTCTCGGTGTGGTTTATATTATGCCCCCAAACAGAAACAAATGGTTGAAAGCACGGCTCGCTGCAGGAGTTCCTTCCCTTTCCAAATGCAGCCCAGACCTCAAGGTGCAACGGAGGGACGCCAGGACCAAACGCGGCTCTGAGCGAGGTGTCACTCAGTGCACCGAGTGACTGCAGCATCTGGCACCCTGCTGGGCTCTCACTCGTGCTGAAGGATCCCCTCGGCCGTGCTCGCTGTAACGCCCCGCGCCCCTGCGCCTGTGGGTGCCGGGGGATGCAGCCGCTGGGAAGGGCTTGCACAGCTCCCCTTCCGGGGACCCAGCTAAGAGCAGGTCTGATACCATTCTTGGGGCTTTATTTTCTTCTCCTCTGCATTGACTCAGAAATACAAGTGCACTGAAGAGTTCCCTAATTCCTTCGTTGGAAAGCCTTTATCACAACATTGTTTTTAGAAGAGAACAGATGCAATAATATCAGGCAGAAGAAAATGCATCTTTTGCTCTACTGAATACGGTTGCTTTCTTGGTGCTAGCTTTGGTTTTAACACCATTAAGTAGAAGGACTAATAATATCTCAGGCATGATTGAACTCAGTCACAATAACTTATAATGCCTCTGTTGTTGTACAGAAAACAATACAATTAGAGTATGAAGAATTACTTTGACAAAGCAAGGACTTTGTCATGCCTAATTTTCCCCCATTTTTCTCTAATGTAAGTCTATCAAACACACTATATTAAAGGTAATTTTTCTCCTCTGACAAATAACAGATCATGTTTGATATCTACAGAAACTTGAAAAAATGAAGCTCTAACCCGTATCACCAACAACGGCACGTGTACCAGCACAGCCCTCGGGACAAAGGCTTCTGGGGCACGTGCTACGGCAGCAGGGAACAGCTTTGGCCAAATGAAGGGCCAGAATGGCTGTCATGAAAGGCTCAATAGAATTAAAGCAGAGGTCCAGATTGCCAAAAGCCCATTAGCTTGTATTTGGAATAAGAGACGATCTCTATGGATTTTTAAGATAGCTATAGCTTGGGTTTTTAAGAATTACCTAAATTGTGTCACCCGGGGAAGGGACAGGCTGAGTTCAAATAGAGGTATGCACTTTTTCATAGGAAACTATTGAAAGAGTTTCTGTTTTTTCAAGTGTTCTTTTCTAAAGCAAAACATATTTTGATATAACATTTCTCTCAATGTATGCGTGTGTGTGCGCGCGCATGTATGTGTGCATATTTTCCAATTAATATCAGGATTACTATTTTACAACTTCTTTCTGAGAAACCCAGAATTGCAATAAACTGTAGTCCTGAAGGCTGATCCAGGATATGCTCCAGGACCAGAAATGGGAGTTTGTGCCGTTACACCACCCGAGGACAGAGGGATAATGCAAACCTTCCTGAGAAACAGCAAATGCCTGAACTCTGAGCTCCTCAAAAGGCTTCCTGATCGTGCTGAGCCTTATTCATACCATCTGGAAGAGTTGTAATTTAAGTGCTGGCTATTGCTTTACAGAAGAAAGAGACCATCCACCTGGCAGAATTTGTGTTACTTCTGCTCCTCAGGAACAGTTATGCTCAATACTCCTACTGACCAACACATGATAAACCCTCACCGCTTCCAATGGACTGTAACGCTAGTCTGGCGTGATGGGCTCCGCAGCTGCAGGCAGTGACTATGGGTTTGGTGCTGCCGTTCAGTCCAGCTCAGACTCCTTTGTGCTCCAATGCCAGAGTCACGACCAACCCACGCAAATTAAAGCTAGGATTTTCAAAGCGGTTTGAGGACCTTGCAGACCCCCAAATCATAGATCTTACACACAAATACAATCCCCAATGTCCTATTCCTCCACTGAAAGTCCCAAACTTAATCCGACAGCCTCTTTGTTCCATCCTCGGGCAGGAGCACATCATGCCTCACTCACAGCACCAATAAACTTCCAAACTGAAATATAACTTCAGCCCAAAGAATAACTTGCCTCTTGTTTTGAAAGAGGAACAGGGATGTTTGCAATAACAGTTAAGCCCCTTGGCACCTCTGAAAGGTCATCTTATAAGAGTGAAGTGCCTGTAGGCTCAGGCAAAAAAAAAATCTCAGTTTGGTGGTCACAGCTTTGACTTATTTTGAAGACAGTCTCGGGGCTGGAGAGAGGGACGCCCCGCTGGCAAGAGAATGGAGGATTGCTGGGTGGAAATACTGCTACAAAATCTCCTGTCTCTGCAAAGATGAGTGCAAGCCACAGGTAGAAAGGGCTATGCGCAACCCACTGAGCTTCTTAAAAAAAAAAAAAAAAATCTAGAAAGCCATTTTCAGTAACTAGAACATTTAGTACTCTTGCCCTGCCTGAGATGCTGCCAGCTGGGGATGGGGACCAGACGCCGGAGAGGAGGAACACCACAGGCACTTGGCTTGGCAAGCCCAGCGTTCGCCTCTGTGCTACGCAGCCCCAGACCCTGCCATCCCTGGGCTGTCATCGGGCCCTGCACATGGGCCGGCTGCCCGAGGCTCTGCTGTGTGCACATCTGCACTTGCTAACACACAGCCTGAGAGCTTGGAGAATAAGACTTGTGGACAGGTAGCTGGACAGCTAAGTGGATAGATAGAGGTATTATTTTTGACAACCTAGAAAGGCTTCCTGAAAAACCATGCAGGTTCAAGTTCACATCTTTCTGTAAACACCAAAAATCAAGAGGAGCCCAGAACTGACCCTTAGCCTTGTCAGCTCAGGCTGATTCTCTGAGCAGCAGCCACCCCAAAACCCCACGTTGCACCGACCACACCAGTCCCAGATTTCCTGACAACATCAGGTAGAAGAAAAAGAAGAAAAGAAACCTTTAGAAAATTTAGACCTTCAGCCCTTTAGAAAATGGGCTTTGTGGCCGTCATTCTTAAGAGCTTTCCAGTTATACTTTGGTTTGTGGATACTAATTACACTTCAAGAAACACCGAGGAGATACTAGAGGTGCTGATGGTAAGAAGTGAAATGGGAAAGCTGGAGGGTCAGCACCCTGAAGGCGGGGTCAGGCTCTTGGATCCCAAGAGCCCTCTTGGACCGATCTAGTGTGGTTATTTTAATTTTATAACTTTTTAAAGACAAGTCAATGTTAAGGTTGATAAAAACAATCTGGTATTGTTATTTATTTATTTGTTTTTAAAGACAAGACAACGTGAAGGTAAAAATCTGGACTCAGCCAGGGAAGCAAACTGTTTCTAAGGGTTTCTGCCATGCATTTGCATCTGTCAAGGACAAGAAGTTCTTGGTTCCAGCCAAAGAAAACATTATATATATTTTTTGTCCAACAGTTGCAAGTGGCTGCTTCCATATGCTTTCGCTATGCAGTATACCAGAAGCCCTCCTGCAAAGCACAGGCACCAGACAAGCCTCTGGGGGATGCAGCCACGCGTGTTCCCAGGTGATACTTGGCCCCAAACCCACCCGCCTGCTCCTCCTAGGACTTGCCCCCCTCCCGGCAGTGCTGATCAAGCAGGGCTGCAGCACAGCCACCCCGAGCAGCGTGGCTCCCGCTGGGAGCGCAGCAGACCAGGCTGCCTTTGCGGGGCACCCGCCCAGCCCCAGCAGACATTAAATGGTGTGAAATCCAGGGACCCTGGCGCGGCAAAGGTTAGCTCTCGATCTAAACTCTTCACAGTATGATCGGAGCAGCCTCAGATTTTGTGCAAATATACAGAACAGTTGGGAAGCTCAAATCTAAAGTCGAAAGCTGACCTTCCCCATGTGCTAGGGGTTGGCTTGACCCAGGCTTTGGTTTAGCTTCATGGCTGTAACAGAGCCACTAATATTCGTTGTGCAGTACCAGCAGAACGAGCCTGGTCAGAGGTTTGCTCTGCCTTCACGCGGGTCCTCAGGATCGCCCGCTCCTATACAACCCCCCTCCTGCAGGTGTCTGTCCTTAACCCCGGTATTGCTCTGATGGGCACAGATTTCCAGACTGAAAGGATCAAATTGGAGATTTCATGTTTCATTTGTTTTAGTCAAGCTACTCCCCACCACCTACTCTCTTATTTTTGCCCAAGTTGTTGATTAGAGTCCTTGTGAACATCAGCAACACCCAAGAGCATAACGGCAACAAACGTCAGAAGGAAGAAAATACGAACTGGAATAGGAATTCCCTATTCAGCCTTACATCAAAATAGCTCCTACTGCAGTCAGTGCAGGCAAAAGCTGAGTAATGGAATTTTTTTATCCCTTGTCCACTAAAAGCGTTGGAGTTCAACTTAAAAATAACCTCAGCACTGCCTTGCAGTGCTGGGCTGCCCGCAATAGTTGTTAACAGGACATGACGGTACTACGTGCATTCAGAGATGCTCTAGAAAGGTTTACCTCCATCGTACCTGGGTTTATCCAGAACTTCTGTATTGACTTCACTCTGAAAATCTGCCAGATCTGAAATCAAAGCTCTGGAAGAAACTCCTTGTATTCACCTACCAAGTATTGCTCACTGCTCCCAAGAGCATATGTATTTTTACCACAATATACCAGGCTTAAAGTCCCCAAAGCTCCTTCCAGCAACATCATTGTTCTGGAAGGAGGTTTTACTTAGAGTGTGTTTCATAAGCACTGATTTCATCCTGCCATGCAACACTCACACTTCCCTCCCCAAGCGACAGGCCAGCAGTGTGTTAGTCTGTGCACTAACTAGTTTCTCAGAACGTGAATTTTTGCTATATTCTCCTGAGCTCTTATGCATCATTACCCAAAAGCTGGTTTCTCAGGGAATATTTCTTCGTTTACTCCTTCAGGCGTATTTCTGGGCTTGTCCTCACAGCTGCTTGCGATCGTACAGCTTTAAGCACTACTCGTGTGCCTTGAGAAGAGGCTGTTGGGCACTGCGCGGCTGACTGACACCTTCATGTTTTAAAATGTCTACAAAACTCCAGCCAAAGAACAACTATAAATATTGAAAGCTAGAAATCAAATTCTAGATAAACCTCAAAATTTGCAGCTCTGTATACAAACCAGCAGTTCAAAAAACCCACTTGGTCCCACAAGTGAAAGAAGCAGCACAGGTGAATGTGAGTACCCTGGCGCGACACACCAGCACGACACACAGCGCAGCGGCATTAAAAGGAGCACGCTTGCCAAAAAAGTAGAGGTATTTTCATTCCTTGATCAAGGCCGTAGCCCCAGTGTTTGATTCACACCAGCACGGGATTAAATATGCCTTTGGACTGACCTGCGAGGCGTTTTTCCCTTGTGCTCTTCCAGAAGCCATCCCATGCCTTTCTGCTGGAGCCCCTGGGGTGGTCGCTGAGGCATCGCCTCAGGCAGGGCTTCCCCGGTGCCGCCATCCTGGCCCATATGGATCCAGCGCCTCGGAGAGAAATTGCAGCACGTTAGGACCACAGCAAATCCATTCTCCCAGCTTTTGCCTCTTAAGCTAGACTAGAAAAGTTTCTGGACAGGAGAAGTCTGCGGGTGGTTCATGAACATCCCTCCAGCAAAAGCGGGGAGCAGAGCCCAGGGCAGTGGCCCCCGCCGGGTCCCCCCCTGCGGAGCTCGGCCCAGCTTTGAGGCTCAGCTCCCACCTTGTATAAACACAGCCATTCCCTACCGCGCAGGGTAATAAATAAAGAGCGAGGCTACGGGTGTTTCTGGGAGCACTGTACCTTTGCATTCCCAACTGCGCTGCATTAACCGTCTGTGTAACGGCTTCCTCCTCCTTTCGGAGCTTGCTAATTGGCAGTGTCTGCACGGTAGCTCGCATGCCTGCCATCTCCTTTACTAGTATGCAGTTGTTTGGGATGTTTTTTGTTGGGTTTGTTGGGTTTTTTTAATATTTATTTTGAACAGAGCAGACTGGTCTAGAAGCGGAATGGGATGTTTCTTCTGTGTTATGGGATTAACCTGAGTGAAGGTTTTGTGCAGAGACCATTCAAACAGAAGAGGGCTCCAGGACCCAGTTTAATCAGTTACCTGTGGAACATCCTCAGAGAAACCCTGCTCTGAAGGCGCTTCTCTCCTGTGCTATCCACTCTCCAAGCAGCGATGGGGACATACAAAAATCCTCTGCCACATACCCCTTCAGATACACGCCTGGAAAGAGCGCCCACATAAGCATGTCCTTGTAAGAGCATGCTGGAAGAAGTAGAGGCACACGCAATCATTTAATTTAGGTTTCCTCCCCATTTGGGATGTGAGAATGAAATAGTTTTACAGTGGAAGTCGCTGCATACGTACAAAAAGCAAATACCTGACGCATAGCTCAGCACTGATGAAGCTCTCGGCAAAATCAGCCCTGGAAAAGAAAAGCAATTAATGGGGAGATAACTTGAATGGAAAGTGACTACGAATGACTGCTGGGCAGGCTTCACACATCCACCATTTCTATTTCTGGCAGCAGGTTTGGGTCTGATATCTCACAGGAAYGGGTTTCGGTGGTATTTGTTGAAGCGAGTTCAGCGCACAGCAACACTTACCAGGCTGCTCCGGCACACGCAGCGCCGACACACGCGCTCGCCTGTACCTCAGCTGATAAATCACCAAACCCCCACAGCTGGATGCTCCTCACCGAGCACACAACTGCATCCAGGGGAGGTCTGAGAGCACCACGGGAGTCTTTAAAGCTGATTCCTTATGTTGTGGACTGATGCTGCAAACCTGCATCCTGATTAAGACAACTTAATTAATGTCCCTCAGCGGAAGGAAATCCAAGGACTGGAGGCGCAGCTGATGAGAGGCACAGTGACTGCTCTGAGGCTCAGAACTGCAGCATTAAGCATCCCCTCCTCAGAGCGGCTGCGTGATTCAGACCTGCAGAGCAGACCAGGTAGTTCTCAGCCACGTCATGTATTTGATACGACAAACTTACACGCAGAGCTGATTTTTTGGCCTGTATTTCTAAGACACTTGAAGTTAGTATGATGAAGAGAAAGCACTAAGTATATGCTTCCTTTTAAAAAAGTTTTTTGGTTTTGGACAAATGCAATCCCCAGATATAATTGCAGGTGTATCTGGGCCACACATGCAGCCATTCCCCACTCCTCCCTGCCAGGGAAATGCTCGGTGAGCTCATCCTGCACAGGACGGTTTGCAGACACCTCCCTGGCCGCATTCAGGATGCATTACAGGGAATTACCCTTCCATGAAGATGAGACTTAACGTGATGGAGGCATTTAGGTTTAAAACCGATGTAAGCAGCCACCTGAAGAGTGATGGCAGATACACATATTGCAACTTGTGCAAGAGGCTGGTTTCCATCCCGGCGCCCGGTGAGCTGCATGGGGGGACACAGAGACACCCTGAGTCCTCTGAGGGCAAAGCGGAGCTCCTTGCCACCGGGCCCACAGCAGCTGGGAGCACCACACAGCCCTTAGACACGGCTGCTGCTCAGAGGAAGGAAAAAGCATCACGAGCAGCTGGGACAGAGACAGCAAAGTAACAAAATTATGTTCATTTCGGTTTGCTTGATACATTTAATGTCACCTCCCACTGTGGTTATGCTGGCAATGCTTCTAACCAGACCCAGAGCTTTTTAATATTTGAAAGCTGTTAAATGCATTTTGTGCCACCTGCAGAGCTCTGCTTCAAGCCTGATCCCGGGGAAGCGTAGTTTTCCTTCTGCTGATGAGAAAAGGTCATGTGAGTTTTAAAAGGGCAGGAACAAGCCAGCAAAGGAATACTGGTCGTCACTGTCGTGCCTGCTCCTCCCCGCGGCAGCTTTTCTCCCAGACCCATGACGTGCCATGAACCGCTGGCGGCAGCTCCGTGCAGCCCCTCTGCTGCGGGCAGTGCCACGGGCAGCACTGGGCAGTGGGCAGGTGCTGGTCATGGCCGCCGCCTGCACCGAGGGCTGTGCGCCGCTCGGATGTATCCCGTGGACAGCTGACATCTCCCTCTGTGGAGACAGCAAGCGGTCCTCCCGAGAGCGCAGAATGACCTTCGGTTTTGGTGCCTCTGAGCAATCCCAGCCACAGCAGCGCTGGCATGCTCCTGGCGTACCGCAGAAACTCGTTTTGCTTCATTTCATTTTTCACTTGATGCCTAATGAGTCTGTGGCAGTCACATACAATTTCATGGAGATATCGCAGCTGTAAAGCAGAAAATCTGTTTCATAAAGCCAAAAAAAATCACGAATGGACAGTCAGGCTATTGACATAAAGGAACTAAAGTACCTCCTGTTGTCTCCCAGACATGACCCTTAAACATGAGGCATGCTAAAAATAAAGCTGTGGCTAGGAAAAAGCAGCAAAGTCACTCCACATTCCTAGAAGCTTCTCACATTCACATCTCCGCCTTGGGACTCCTGCAAGGGCCGAAACATCTCCCGAAACATCAGGCCATTTCGAGATGAAGCAAACACCCTCACTCAGCAGATGCGTTTAGGTAACGTTGACGTTTTTAAATTATCCAGAATGGTAAAACAACATATTTGAACAAAAAAAAAAAGCCAACAACTAGTCATTAGAGTAGCTGCAAAAATAATCTGAACCTATCCATAGTATTAAAGGCCAAGAGACAACTGTTTTTATGTACCATTTAGCATCTCCCTTGTGGAGAACTTGAGCGTTTGTGCATCTGGATTTCATCTGCATCCACATGAGACCGTGGATGTGATGTTTCAGCCTGAGCTGGCTGCAGCTGGTAACCATGTGTTTGGATACTGCCACTCTCTCTCAGAAATATTTAAAGGGGTGTATGAGCATGTGCATACTGTTAAAAAAGACAATTAATGACTTAACAGCTAAGGTTAAACTTGAGTCATTCTTTTGCCCAAAGAGACAGCTTTATTAGCCAGCACAGAGGAATATTTAGTCACAGTTAAATAAAAAATATACAGTTTGAAGATAAGTGGGTTATCATTTAGCCGAAGGCCTCTTACAGCACTCAAGGCATGGCACGCTGTCAGAGCGAGCCAAGAAATGTTCTGTGTCAGTCTGCAGCGGGCAGGCAGGGCTGGGCATCGGCATCAAAACATGCTGACAGTCTCAAGTAAGAGGGATGTCTGATTTTTCTTCACATGAAATATTTGGCCATCTCAACTGCTAGATACCAACCTAAGAGATTTCCTTCCCGTCTCTAGTCTGACAGCTAAAGCTGTCATTTCCCAAAACAGACCGCGCCAAGGGAGAGGTTTCACTAGCAGAGGGAGGTTAGAACCAGATCAGATACGCCTAGTTAACGTCCACACTCAGAGGAAAGAGCAAACCTGCTGTCTGTCGTCCATAACATTAGTTACAAATACCGTGGTGGTAAAAGCATCTCTCTCTTACCCCCCGTCATATTCCCCTGTTACAAATAGCAACACAGAGGTCGCTTCTTTCCTCCTCGAGAGGAGTGTTCAACCAAGATTTTAGGATTAATTATATAAGGCAGGAGCAAATAGCACTGTGTTACAGAACGGAGACAGATACATTGGCATTCCTTGGGCAAGTGAGCTGTCACTTCTGAGGACTGCCTTTACAGAGAAATTAAAGTAGCAATTACATTTAGTTAAACCAGTCTGAAACACCCATAGGAAGACTTTGGTCACCTGCTGCAAGCTTATTACACTGAAACGAATAAACGTCCTCCTGCGCCGCGGGTGTGACCCCGCTCATCCAGCCGCCGGCTGTCCTACGGACGCTGGTASTTACCACCCTCCGGCCAGAGCCTCCGCGGTGGGAGGGGGCTGGGCGCTGCGCCCATCCGATCGCTCAAGTCGGTGTCTCCTATTTTGGATTCATTGCTTCCAAAAAACACAAGCCAGCACATGCTGTCACCCGTATGCCAAACCAGGGGGGATGGCAGGCATCAGCAGAGAGCCTGCAGAGAGCTGTCGGACCTAACGTCAGAGTCACAGAACGGGCAGAAACAGGCAAACGGTCACACACAGGCCAACGTTCCCATTTCTTCCCAAGCAAACACATGCTTCCCTGTTGGCAAAGGCGAGAGACCTTCAGGGAGCAATGAGCGAGAACCGAGCGACCGACCGCAGCAGCCACAACCCTCCCAGTTCTGGTACCTCTGCAGGGGTGAGACGTTTCACAGCAGGGAAAGGGCAGACCTGCATTAGCTTTACTCTAGGGAGCACATAACCTGGAGCATCGATGGCTGGAAAAACGGAGTCCCGAAAAGGCCCAGGGCCAGAGCTGCTAAAGTGAGAAGCAGGCTCAGCCCATCCATGTGAAAAGACCTGCCGGCACGATGAGCTTGCAAAGGTTTGTCTCCCTGCCCCAGGACGAGCTGTTGCTCCCGCAGCTGAGCTGCCGTCAGGAGCAAACACTCACCTGCTTCCCATAACCCTTCTCCCCGCTTCCTTCACTCAGAAAAGTTTATGTGACATATTACATTCCCAACATACAGAACCTGGCAATAGTGCAGTTATTTGTAGTTTATACGAACAAAGTTTCATTTAATACCTTTGTAGAAAAATTGTGGAAATCAATGGCGCTCCTATAATGGAGCCCACTGAAGCCAGGGTACTCACGTGATGGACAGCTGGTTGCTCATCAATTCTTATTTTTCAATCAACTTGTTATTCTGACACCCTTAAAGTTATGGATTTCCTTTTAAATGATAACTGTCATATAGGTTTGGTTATTTAAAATTTTGCTTTACCATAATTGTTCTGTGGAACATATTAAATTTTTATACCAGGAGAACAGCAGACAGCCTTCCAGTAAGGCTGGGAGTCTGTGCCAGCACAGGGATTTTCACGCTATTTTAAGCATTTACAAGTTGTCTCAAGCCTTAAATGATAAAAACATCAAGTAGTGAGAGTGCACTGAACTCAATACTTTGCTATTCAGCTAGCCTAGTGGGAACACACCAGTGCAAACATTTAAATGTAAGCACCAGCTGGAGGCATTTCCTTCAGCTGCCGCCACGAGGCATTAACCGGGTGTTAACCAGAACCGCTGGATGCGCGCGAAGGCGAGACCCAGGAGCTGCTGCCCTAGAAGGAAAGGTATTAGCTACAGCCAGGGTGCCGTTATGGTGAAGGAACACAGATCCGCTTTAATAATAGCACCAGGGCTGAAGGTGACAACAGATGACTTAAAAGGACCAACGGCAGGTTTTGCGGAAACAATTTAGAGGCTTAAGGAAGATTTTATTAAGCCTAAATCATTAAAGAAAACTTGTTTGAGCAGTTTCACTTCATCACCCTGCCATGGACAGGGTTTGTGGGGAGGAGAGGTAGATATTGCCCGGGGTTACAGAAGAGCCCGGCGCACATCTGTGACACCTCCCTCTGCTCTTTCAGCCTATTTACACGCATCACAGCAGGCCCGCAAGTGCTTTTACTGGCACCGCTGGACAAATAATTCATTTGTATGTGATAGAAACACAGCCGTTCCAAGCACATGGGGCATCAAAGGGCATTTTGTCCTGGCCAGACCAACTCGCCCGCCTACAAACCATGCTCGCCCCATGTCAGCCCACCCCTGGCTCGGCTGCAGCCCAGCTCCGCCGGCACCTCTGCCGATGCTGCGAGAAGCCACTGAGCTCCAGCTGGGCCAGATCTGAATTCAACGAAACGCTTATGGGCCTGATGAGCACCGGGTTGTGTGCGCTGCTGGGGCCAAGCTGAAAAATGCAGCGCTGCAGGTGCTCAGCCTCTGCAGGCTTTCAGGAGTATCTATGGGTAGAGATAAGAAACTGGAACAGATGTAGCGCTCACCAGACCCACAGCAGCAATCCCTGCCTGCGGAGGAATGACTAGTGACGTGCCGGGGAGAGGCTGTGCCCTGCAGAGCTGCTCCGCGGGGGCACGAGGGAGTCACCTGACAAAAAAAACCCAACACCTTTTTTAGAAAATAGGGATTGGAAAAGAATGTTTAAAAAAAATGAAGGCATGTTTTCCAGCAATTTACCCAAAGACTATCCATAGCCAAGTAGCAGGGAAAGCAGAGTCCAGAGCTGAAGGAATGATTTCTTTAATTTATTTTTAAAATAAGATGCTCTCAGTTTCCGAGGAAATTCTCTAAAAGGACAATATTGTGCCAAAAAACCCAGCTTTAGTTTTCATTGTCTCAGAATGATACATTTATAAGCCTATACCAGGCTAAAAATTGACAGCTCAAGAGGATCACCACATCTCTGAAGACAGAGAATGAAGAGCCAAGAAGCAAGTTATTAGAGCCTGAAAAAGATATTCCCTTCAAGTAAAAATATTGTTGTTGTATGTGTGGGAGTAGGAGAGGGTAGAACAGCAGTCTTGTATTTCTTCAGAGAACACAGGCATTTGAATGAAATCATGAACGATACTATAAACTAGAATCATATTTCAAATAAACATGTAAGTGACAAGTGTTATTTCAACACGTCTAGTTCCGTATCTGTTGAAAGAGCTGCTAAGAATTCTCTCTAAAAGCGCTGGAATTTTTTTGCTCCGGCAACACTTTCCATCAGCGCGAGCTGCAGTGACTGGGCAGGAGGCTTTTAGGTGGACATTTCTTTTAGTATTTTGTTGACACCCTCTGATTTGGCAAAATCTGTTCCAATTCCTACAATCCAGTAACTAAAGTGACTAGAGATCAGCCATGTGTTAATCAAATGTTGCCATGAGAGAGACCGAAAGCCTTATTGTGCCATCAAATCGCATTCTAACACAAGTCTTTTGATATTGAACTGCATGTCCCAAACGCGAGAGCCCACGAAGCGTGAAACCAACTTTACCTTCAACATTGCACCTGTTCATGGAAGGCAATCTCTACGCCAGTGTTTCACCTTTCAAGAAGMAAAGGCTTAACCTTTCCTCCGGAGCAGCCCCATCGGTTTACGCTCACRTCGTGCAGAACTTGCTGTCAGCAGGAACATGAGCAGCACCACACACCATGCTTACTGACACGTCCTGCGCAGCTGCCTGAGCCTTCTCTGAAGAGAAATTAAACACATTTCTTTAAGTCACTTCAGGTTTCAGATCATACGCTCACGAGCAGGATCATTAATGAGCATGTGCTGCTGTCGACTGTCGCTGCTCTCCCTGGGACGGTGGCAGAGGTTCCCCAGGGCCAGCTCAGGGGGGCAGCACCCCCGGGCCCTCGCCTGCGGGGTGGGGGCACACCCCAGGGATGCCCCAAACCCCAGCATCCGTGGAAGCACTCCCACATCGAGCAGGTGTCCCAGAGTACTGTCTAGGTTGGATAAAACATAGCTTAACAAAACTTAGCATATATATTTTAAAAAAACACATTTAAAAGATACGTTTAATCTCTTCATCAATGACACAGACGGTGGGATCAAATGCACCCTCAGCAAGTTTGCCGATGACACCAAGCTGAGTGATGCGGTCGACACGCCTGAGGGACGGGATGCCATCCAGAGGGACCTGGACAGGCTGGAGGAGTGGGCCCMTGTGAACCTCATGAGGTTCAACAAGGCCAAGGGCAAGGTCCTGCACCTGGGTCAGGGCAACCCCCGGTATCAATACAGGCTGGGGGATGAAGGGATTGAGAGCAGCCCTGCCGAGAAGGACTTGGGGGTACTGGTGGATGACAAGCTGGACGTGAGCCGGCAATGTGCACTCGCAGCCCAGAAGGCCAACCGTATCCTAGGCTGCATCGAAAGCAGCGTGGCCAGCAGGGCGAGGGAGGGGATTCTGCCCCTCTGCTCTGCTCTGGTGAGACCCCACCTGCAGTACTGCGTCCAGCTCTGGRGCCCTCAGCACAGGAAAGACACGGACCTGTTGGAGCGGGTCCAGAGGAGGGCCATGAAGATGATCAGGGGGATGGAACACCTCTCCTATGAGGAAAGGCTGAGAGAGTTGGGGTTGTTCAGCCTGGAGAAGAGAAGGCTTTGGGGAGACCTTATTGCAGCCTAGCAGTACTTAAAGATGGGGACAGACCTTTTAGCAGGGACTGTTGCAACAGGACCAGGGGGAATGGTTTTAAACTAAARGAGGGTAGATTCAGACTAGGTATAAGGAAGACATTTTTTAYGCTGWGGRTGGTGAAACACTGGCACAGGTTGCCCAGAGAGGTGGTGGATGCCCCATCCCTGGAAACATTCCAGGTCAGGTTGGAGGGGGCTCTGAGCAACCTGATCTAGTTGAAGATGTCCCTGCYCAKKGCAKGGGGGTTGGACKAGATGACCTTTAAAGGTCCCTTCCAACCCAAACTATTCCTTGATTCTGTGACTTGAAAATAACCTTAGAACTAAGCCAAGATAGGTTCACTGCTTCAGTGGTTTCAGCCTCCCAGTGAAGCCCACCTGGAACCAACCACCACTTCTAGGAGAAAGAGTTGCAGAAGCCAGCACAAACTAACAGATGATCACTAACACAGTGATCAAAGCAGGTTTGGATTTCCTTGCTCCAGAAGAGCTAGACCAACCTCTGCAAGTATAGATGAGGGACATGCAAATTTTCAGGGAGAAGCTCCAGATCTGGGGTTATAGCTATGACTCCTATTGCAAACACATTGCTTGGAATAAAACAATCGATCAAACAAACTGTTGCTCATCAAGAAACTTAAATGTAAGTATCCTTTCTGTACAAGATGTTTACTGATTCTCCCTGAAAGTTACCAAAGACATTTGCCAAGAAGCCTGTGACTCAAAGGGTGTGTGCTGCAGGGACCCCCCACGCAAGGGGGACCTGCAGCTGACCCAGCCTGGATTCGCAGTTTCAGTTCCAGAATCTCACATTTTCAGTCCCACGTACCAGTATTAGTCACCACCTGCAAAGGTAATGAAAACTCTAGAAGAAAAACTCTAAAAGAGGCTGTGGGATTAGCTCAGGCACGTGGATGCTGGCAGCCACCAAACACACAGCCCGGCACTGTCACCCCTGCTGTGGTACCCACAGGGCCTGGCACCAGGAGCCTGCTGAGATCCATGCCACGCTCCTTCAGACTGGCACCAAGGGTTTTGCATACAGCACTGCCTGGGCTTCACAGCAGAGGCCATCGCTGTTTTACCAAGTTTATATTCTCAGGATCCAGCTTGGAATAAATGTCAGTGCTGGGCCTGCAGTAACGATTTCTGCCGCTGCCAGAAGCCAACGTACCACGGAGCAGGGTTTGCTCTGAAAGCAGAGGCGGCCACGCAGGTTTTGCAATGGGCAGCTCGCTTCTGACAACAGTTAAGCTACTGAAGCGGGGTGGCTTTTGGTTTTTTTTTTTTTAGAAGAACCTCTTGGAACTATAAGGAGTCATATAGGTTTACTGGGCTGGTTAAAAAAAGCACACAGTTTTCATGTGAAAGTTTGCTTTCAGAAATGTGTTTTGATCAAAGTTTAAATGCCGCTGACGGTTGGCATATAAATTTAATAATGGAGATGATGATAAGGAGATGCAGACTTGAAATAAGGTACCAAATTGTAACAATAAGGGCAATTTAGGTCTCACACAGATTATCAAGGGTGGTAATAGGTCACTGGATATTTTTAAAAATTAAGGTTAGATTTCTTCTAGAATAGGCACTAGAGGCAGCTAAATCAGAAATTCATGTAGGGGCCTATTACTGCCCTTGTCGCGCAGCATTCATAGCGTAGCACCACGACGGCTCCTGCTTCGCACATCACCGAGCGTCCTTCCCAGGAGCACGGGAGCGCAGAGCGCTGGCTCGAGCAGCCGCGCCCGCAGGATGCCCGCAGGATGCCCGCAGGATGCCCGCAGGATGCCCGCGGGATGCCCGCGGGATGCCCGCAGGATGCCCGCGGGATGCCCGCCGGCGCCCGCCGGCTGCCCGCGGCACCGCCAGCGCCCTCCTCGCCACCAACGGCCCGATTCGCTTCCCTGTGAACTGACACCTCTGCCTCTTGGGCGCAGGCGTTCCCCCAGCAAGCGCAGGCAACAGAGGGCTGCTCCTCTCGGGCACCCACCGCTGCTCCCCAGGAGGGCGCACAGCGCTCCTCTTTCTCACGCACCGGATCCGTTCCTGGGCGGACAGAAGGACAAACAAACGCCGAGCACAGAGCGGCGGGGGCCCCGGGGCCGGTCCCGCCCGCCCCCGCCCGAGCCGGGGCCGCCGCAGGGCGGGGCGCGGGGCCGGGCAGGAAAAGGCGGCCTGACCTCCCCGTCGGGGAATCGAACCCCGGTCTCCCGCGTGACAGGCGGGGATACTCACCACTATACTAACGAGGAGCGGGAGCGCCTCCCGCACGCGCGTTATGTGGCCGCCCCCGACGGAACCCCCGCCCGCCGCCTCGCGCGTTAACTACCCCGGTATTGCGCCTCTGCTGACGCCCTCGCCGAGGCCGGCAGTTTTCCCCCCTGTCCCTCTCCTGCTCTTGCTGCAGGTCACCGCGGTCGCTCTGGCTGTAAGAGTCCAACCCCGGCGGCGCAGAGAGGCTGCCCAAAATGCCGGGGTAGCGACCATTTGCTCGGCCTCTCTCCRGGGTGCAAGCTCTGCCCGCAGCAACTCGGTCGAGAGCTGGGACCGTCTGTGCTGCATCAACTGAAAGAGCGCTCAGCACAAAGCTTCCTCTGTAAGGGCCAAGCTCGGGCTTCAATATTTACTTTACAAACATACACACGCACACATATATATGCATAATATGTCTATAGGATATACACTTTAAAGAACAGGTAAGCTCAGCTCCAAGACTCGCTGCAGCTGCCTAAGTCCAGGGTCACTGCTCAGTTGGTATCAAAGCAAGTCAGGAGATTGCATTTACGTATGTAAGAACACGATGCTGCATCGCATCCACTTCCATGGAAGCGGCAAGTCAGAGTCTGACTTAAGATCCATCTCTAACAGCAAAAAGTTAGAAAAAAGTACATTTTCTTTGTGAAGATTCAGAAACTTTTCTCTCCCCATCCAAACTGCTGCCAATTCTGGAAAACTAGGAAATAGACACTGAGAATACAGGGAAAACTCAATAGAAGAGACTTCACTTCCAGATTTCACAAGAGCTGAAGAAGTTAAAGCAAAACATAGAATCATAGAATCATTTGGGTTGGAAAAGACGTTTAAGATCATCGAGGCCAACCGCAAACCTAACACTGCCAAGTCCACCACTAAACCATGTCCCTAAGCGCCACGTCTACATGATACAAAACCACATGGGGTGAGCACCTAGTGGCACTGTCACGGGCTACAGGCAAGAGGGGACTCCCACCCGTCCGGATCAAGCRTACCCAGCTGCAGGTAGGGGAAATCACCACGCTGAGGCAGCGCCTATAGAGCCAGGGGTGGGAAATGAGCCGTTATTTTTGTGTCAAGATTCATTTGGGGTTTGTTAGTTGATACAGAGGAAATGGACACAGAGCCGAAGCGCAACCACAGCTAGTGAACTGTCACCAAACAGCTTAAAATTAATACTACATTAATTTCCCAGGCTGGAACATGCTGTGGAGTGTTTTGTAACCGCATCTGTGTGCTAAGGGAGCCTCCCACATACTGCAATGTTTGCCTAAAGCTCCTCTCTTGGTCTGGCAGCGGAGCTGTTTGCATTGGCAACTCTCTGCCCCCCTTCCCCGAGCAAGGTCCCAGTTTGAGGGAGAAGAGCTGCTGAAAATGGAGAACTTGAAATCACACACCTTTTATGAGATCCCCAGAGGTCCTGGTCTCACCCCATCAGAGCAAAGAGCAGCAGTATTTGGTGTGAAAGATGCTTATAATATCTACAATACGTTCCCGGTGGAAGCCGGAACTGGTTTTTTAGAACTGTCCCATAGCAGAACTTAGTATCTGTTTGTCTTAAGGTTTTTTTACTCCGTCCTTCTCCATGTCATCAGTTTTCCTGTGGTAGCAGAATCAAACCCTAATCCTCAAAGGAYGCAAGAGCTGCAGGACTGAAGTGTTTTCCTGTCTCATGTAGGTCTCGGTTTGAGCTGACAAACAAATACCCGTAACACCCCAACTGTCTCTGGCATTTTAACTCAGAGGTAGTAACAGATTAATTGAGAAAAGCTGAAACAGCTATGGCCTCCAGCTGTCAGCTCTACACCTYGTGCAAATGATGGCTAAAGAGGCTGGAAGGCTTTTGAACTGATCCCATTTATAAGCAAAAGGTCTCAGGCTGTTGAAATTCATCACCTTTCCTGGCAGATCGGAAACCGATGTTAAGCCTCAGCCTAGTGCAGGACTCTGGCCAGAAGGCCCTGCCTGCGAGTCACCCAC
The DNA here is from genome assembly GCA_035582835.1 of Phoebastria nigripes. Classification (NCBI taxonomy): domain Eukaryota; kingdom Metazoa; phylum Chordata; class Aves; order Procellariiformes; family Diomedeidae; genus Phoebastria; species Phoebastria nigripes. Next base: position 970,405 of record JAYKAV010000888.1, on the reverse strand, counting down.
ACCAACACCTCTGAGAGAATGAGTTTGGGAAGGGCAGGTGGGTAATGTAAAGCAGACTGGTTTCCAGAGGATGGGGAATGGCGGCTCTCTTAAAAACTGGCTGCCATTAAATACCCCAAACTGAAAGATGAATCAATTACAATTTTWAAATAAATAAATTTAATGGCCAGAAAAGAGGTCAGGTTATTAGATGTTGAACACTTGCARTTGCCCTGGTACCAACTTACAAAGTACGGAGTCTTACTGACCATGGGGTTTTTTGTTTGTTTGGGTTGTGGCTTTTTCCTCCCTTATCCTTTCCAGTAAGAACTGTTCTACTCTTGGGGTATTTGTGCACACCATTAGCTCAGCAAYGTGCCTTTCATGAAAGGTAAATCCTTTACTAAAGTCTCTGCTTAACCAGGGGACAAATGAGTAACAGCAACACACTCGGTGGAAAGAAGGAAAAGAGGCATCCATGAGCAGGTTTGTGTTGTCCAGTCCCAGCCATGTCAGAAGGCCTAGAGCTGGCTTCAAAACAGCAATTCAGCATTCCCCATACCCTGCGTGCAGCTCTCCAACAGTGACCTGAACAGTCTTTTTTAAGAAGTAATGCCTTTTCCTCTTAGTTTTAAATTACTGATGTAAACCCTTGCACTTCCTACACGTTCCCTGGGAAATTGTATTGTCTGCTATCAAATGACATCAGTAACTCTCCACAGATAGCAAACCAGACCAAAGCCTGTGTTGTAAGAAGTACATGAACAGATTATGTCAGCAACAACTCGATAATTTGCATATCTGGACACATCTGGGTTATGAAAGACTCACAACCTTTTATACATTTCATACAGCCCCTTCAGAAAAGTGAGGAGAACACTATGTTACTCACAGATTGCAGGCTGATCTCCAATTTAATAAGCAGCCATAAACCTGTAGACCTTGGTTAAGATTTTAAATCTGATTCACCCATTGCAGAGTGTTCCTTAAGTGAAATGTAACTCCATGGAAATTAAACACAGAACTGAGCAAAGCCTCTCAACTTCCCCTAGGAGAGGTTACACTTCTCCCRTGTATCCACCAGCCTGAGATGCTGAAACAAAACGTTCTTTCTAGTAAGAAAAGTTACAGACAGGTAGGTGGTAGGACTGCTAGGGATTGTCCTGGAAAGTGGTGTATCTACCCAAAATGAGACAATGCAGAATGCTCTGGTTCCTGTTGTCCTGAGCTGACTGTTAGGGACGCACGGCCTCTGGCAGGACCTTGCCAGGGAATTCAAGTGAAGTGATAAGCTATAATAAATTGATCACAACAGAAAAGTGATAAGGGGCTATAAACTCAAAACAAGGTCCAATACTGCAGATGATATCAGTTCTGGAGTTAACAGCTAGCACTGCTTGCAGGTCAATGACACTGACTTAGGGTACTTTTTAAAAGCAGCAAACTTAATTTGCTGCAGCCAGTTCCTCCAGCGACACCTCTCTCCTACATCTCTAATGCCACCGATTTGGGTATTAGCTCTTCTCATTTACTGTGCAAAGCACCTCTCCTTGCATTCCCTTGCTAGCAACACCTGCTCCCTTGCTGCTTCCAGGCTTGCATTCCTCCGCTGCCACCAGTCTCTGATAACCAGTCGCTGGCTAAAACTCAGGGCCATTGACCTCGATACCACTCACCCTGATATACTGATCTCCTTCAGAGAAGAACAGAACCACCCTGTTTTGTTTAAGCCCTTTGATCCCCAGTAACAAGAGACACAGAAAAGGCTACAGTAGTCAGTACCTTCTTTGCCTCAGGTTCTCACTTGTAAGGTTTGCCCTCAGGAGCAGAAGCGGTGGGAGCGAGGCATTCCCCACTGGAGAGGAAAACAGTTAAGGAGCTGGCTGGGCACACATGATGCCRTGGGACCAGACAGGCTCTGTCTGAGGGCAAGGATGGAGCTGACCATTGGCAGCTCATGGCCACCAAGGAAGGTTTCTGATGGCGGAAGAAAGGCAAACGTCACACCCATCCTCAGGAAGGTGTATGTGGGGTAGTACAGGCTGGTCACCCTCACCCCAGTTCCCGGGAAGGCTAAGGAGCAAGTCTTACTGGAAGACACATTCAGGCACACACAGCACAAGGCAGTGATTAGGAACAGCATGGCTTTACCAAGGGCAAATTGTGCCTGACCGACCCGATAGCTTTCTGTGATGACTGGCTCTGTAGCTAGTGGAGGAGCATCGGACATTGTTTATCCTGACTTCAGCAAGGCCTTTGACATCATCTCTCATAGTTAACTTAGAGCCAAATTGRTGAAATACAGAGTGAATAGGTGGGCAACAGGGTTGATGGAAAATTGGCTGAACAACCAACTCAAAGGGCTATGACAAGCAGTACAGAAACTACTCAAATTTTAATTTGCAAGTAATTTCTTAGGTGCTTACTCTGCCTTAATATCACACAGGCTGCGGGCCCTTTACCTTTCAGGACTTGCAGAGTCTGGAGTTTGGCTATGAATCTTCATTCTTTGTATTTCTTCCCCCTCAGCTGATGGAATGTATTTCATCATCTGCTTGAAATACGCTGTCATTTTGGATCTCTCTTCCATTTGGGCTTCATCATGCAAAAATCTGCTAGAACACTTCCCCTACTCATTGCTCAATGTGTAAGCTGTTTTAGGGCCAAAAACAAAAAAMCAAAMCAAAACAAAAAGTAAATCTCATTTATAACTATGTAAAGAAAAACAATGCAGAATGCTGCAATAAACCATGGCCAAAAGCTTCTCTCAATCAACACTGCTCAGCCAGAATCTAAAGGGTGGAGAGGATAAAGTGTTCGTACACCATGGAGATATCTGTCCCCACGTTAAAATTTTGCCGAGTTGCTCATCAACTCAAGCATGTTTCCRAGACCTTAAGCACTCTCAGTGCACTGTCGTGGTTTAACCCTGGCAGCACCCAAACACCACGCAGCCGCTTGCTCACCCCCCGCTCCGGTGGGATGGGGGAGAGAATCGGGAGGGCACGAGTAGGAAAACTCACGGGTTGAGATAAAAACAGTTTAATAATTGAAATAAAACAAAGTAGAACAGTAATAACAACAGCGATAACAACAACAATAGAATATACAAAGCAGGYGATGTACAATGCAATTGCTCACCACCCACCGAACCGACGCGTGCCCGAAAYGCRAGCCCCTGACCCCCTCCCCCACTAGTTTTTATACTGAGCATGACATCCCCTGGTATGGAATACCCCATTGGCCAGCTGGGTCAACCACCCCAGCTATGCTCCCCCTGCCAGCTACTGGGAAGAAAAGTTAACTCTGTCCCAGCCGGAACCAGGACATGCACACATTTCCTCTCTACATGGCATAGCTTTACGTCCTTCCCAAGAAAGGCACCTTCAGGAACTGAAGAGCTTTGTTGTGTCCTTGGAAGAGAAATTTACCTACAGAAAGTTGATATTGCTTCTTCCATAACTGCTTATGACCCTGCCGTAACAGAGCTACTCTCATCGTTTCCCTTCCCACATCCAGCTTCCAGGGCCCACGCTGTGAGCCCGGGCCAGCCACAGAGTTACTGCAGCCTCCTGGAGATGATTTGCCCCGCGACCCTGTAAGGTTACAAAGCAGCCACCATTGCCAAATTAACTCTCTGAACTACATGCTCACAGGTTGCATAAAAACTCTCTCCCCGTCCTGCCTGCRGACACGGAGTAACACCAATTGCTCTGTAGCCCTAACGAGGCACCTCCCCGAGGCAGAGATGCTCGTGGTGCAGCAGACGCCGTGCTGAGTCCCCAGGGAGCGGTGCTCGCTCTGCTCCCCCCAGACTGGAAACAGGAGAATGTGGTCAACCACCCCGGAACCTCCCACGTACTGTGCACAAGGTGACCGCTACTACTTTTTTGTGCTGTAGCCTGAAATGGCAGAAGATGGATATACTTACTGAACACCTGTTGATGGACAGATATGCCTTTCGAGCAGGGGGGGGTTCACTCTAGGACGAAAGGCAAACTTCATTTTTAATCTATAGTTCTAAAAAGAGGGAAGTTACAAGGATTATTAAATGAGAGGTTTGCATTTCTGAGTCCAATAAAAATTCAAATACAGCTGGCTGAATAGTCTTACAGTAAGAAGTTGCTTGTTTCATACAAACTTTTTTTTTTTTTTTTTAAATCAGATCCACAGATAAGGTAGAACTAAATGAAGCTCTCACAGCTTACCCTGCCCTCTGAGCTTGCCCACAGGCTGCACCAGGACCCCACCTGAAATGCAAACCAGCTTCCACAAGAGGCTACTGCAGGTTCACTCAAAGAAAGAAGAGATATTTCCGCATTAAAAAAAYGGCAAACCAAACAAATCAACACCCCATAAACTTGTAAAGGAACATGTATTTCTTACAAGCTCATTTCCCCTAGGTAAAAAGAATCACTGTGGTGCACAGCTCCTCTTTGCCAGACTTGCTGGAGATACAACACAGAATGGAATTTTCAGGGTTTCTTTTTTGGCAGTTTAAAACAAAGATTTCTAGTTTGGATGGCTAAAATATTTGTACAGTGAACCCTGAAGAACAGTCTCTGACAGCAAGCTTGTCACAAGATGCATTGCCAGCATGCTGTTGTGGCACAGACTTCACTCCTGACAACTTCTTGCCCGTTAGGCATCCAGTCAGAACAACTTCAGGACAACGTAATTTGGCTTTTCCAAAACATAAGCAAAGAACAATTCCAACAGAGGATTAATTGCAGTTTATATATAACATGCAGTTTGTACATGAAGTATTTTATTCAACAGGAAAATATCACTCTGAGTCACCCRTCTGCATGAATCAGCACGTGCTCTCAAGTTAATTTGGAAGGCAAAAGCTTACGGCAGCTTCACGGCATGCTTTCTACTTCAAGACTACAAAACTAACGTTCTTTAGGCCATGAAATGTTTTTAAAAACAGGACCTGAGAAGTATAGTATCTAAGAACTGTGAAGTATAGGCTTTTATTAAAGGAGAGGAAGAAAAGAGCATGAAAACCATACCAGTCATGTTTCCTTAGTATAAAAGGTTACTACGCAACAACCCCCAGTATCAAGTATCACAGCAATTTATCATGCTAAAGATAAAAACCACACCCAGAAATCCCTCCCCCAAGCCCCACAAATGTAGGCAAACAATGAACAATCTCAAATTATTTATTAGGAAAAGACAAAGTACTGTTTCAACATTCATACAGAACAAATGGTAATAAAACCAGGAAAATAAACTGTAAAAAGTAGGCCCATCACAGAGGAGTTGGGTTATGACAAAGTAAATGAAATCCAAACTTCATTCATGCAAACAAGCAGTAAAGAATTATTTACAGTTTTGATGGGATGAATTACAGCATTGGCCATATTTGGGCCCCAATCAAATTACTCAGTGACATATTAAAGGGATCTAATCTGTACATTCAGTAACGAGAATCTATAAAAAGAAAAATAATTTAAACAATTTACAAGAGCTGTATTACAGATGGCATAAAGGCATCATTTACAAGAGCTGTATTAACAGGTGACACAAAGGTATTCATCAGTAATTTATGAATAAAAATTTGTAGCACATATTTTTACATCACATCTTCAGTGTCTGAACAGTAAACAAGAAAGTGGAGACATAACATGAGTGCAATGTAATAGAATAAGGCAACTTAACCCAATGGCTCTTCGGAGAACTTCCATCCTACAAGGGTTTACAATTTATAAATTTGCCTGTCCGTTTTGCTAACTAAAACAAATATTTGAAGACAGCAACTGGTGATTAGAAGGCCTGCATATGACGAGACAGTAGATGGAAAATTAAACACTCATTTGTTAAAATGCCAAAACTCAGAAATGTAAAAAAGTGCAGATTATCAAAAGCCCTCTATATCCTATCTCTATAACATCAACACACTAATTTTCATGTTCTAGAGGTCGTAATTTAATGTCTCAAAATACTAATTCACTAGTCTTATAATTAAATTATTTTGTAATGCACAATCCGAAACTAATATACCTCCCCCCAAAGCTTGTATTTACAATGTTCTTAAACTGATGCTAGAATTGTGAATGCTAGCAATTTATAGCAAAGATTAGCAACTGATACACCATATTCCAGTTTATTTTATAGGCAAGACTAATTAACACATTTTGCCTTTAGAATTATTTTAAATGGGTATTTTTGCATTTTCAACAACTTCCCCAAATGCTTACAGTAATGGCTGATTTTCTTGAAGTTTTAGCAGAGAACAAATGCCAATCATGTTCTACTCGATACTATTTGTTTAAACAGCTGCAATGACAAAACACGATGAAGGATAACACTGAAATCCAGCAATGAAAAGTCATCTGTATTATAATGCACAACATGAATGTTACGGGCCTTACAGAAAGCAGCACAGGAAGCCAAATCTGCCAATGACTTGCCACATTAACACAGTCCACATACTCTAAAAAAACAAAAGGGAAACTTGAAATAAGGCCAAAAAATATTTGCAAATGGTAAGTTTTAAGTCTGTCAAAAGGACCAGGCCATAAATATTTTATTTACAATTTCTATTTAGAATCTTTATTTTCAACAAATGATTTAGCACCAGCAGGAATATGCAAAGTAGCATTACTGTGCTCCCCAGGCAGAAGACCTCGAGGCCAAACCTTGCTCATTAGTTAAAACAGTCCCCATTTAAGAGAATCATCTGCTCAAGTAACTAAAGTGAGCAGGATTTGGCACTCAGTTATGCAAACCTAGACTGCTCAAACATATTCCATTAGCACATTAATAATTACAAATATATTACAGCATCTTTTAAGATGTTTTCAGAAAGTGTGTTTTTAAGAATACTTAATATGCTTTACATGTGTGAAGTAAACAAAACTAATAAAACAGGCTTCTTTGCAGACTTTTTTTAAACGTAAAGAATTAGTAATTTTATCACAGATGACAGAATACTGGTGATGTACTTTGGAATATATCAATAAGACATGACCATGGGAGGTAAATGCACCCATTTTATCCGCAACGATTGTTAAGTCTGCCTCTCACTGTGCGTTAACGGGAAATGGAAAAATTAATACAACCAAAACAGTAACTGTATGTGTCAAGCGCGTTCCTATCTCTGCACTGTGACCTACAGGTCTTGGTCAAATACTTCTAACCTGACCCACAGATTTTTGTTCGCTTTTTAACCTAAGCAAAGCTCCATTACATATTTTTTAAGCCTACATAATTCAAAAAAAGGATGTAGAAAGCCCTGTCGCTAGGAAAACACTAATCTCATTACGTGTGCAAACAGACTCAGGATAAAAAGCTGACCACAACTAGCTCAACAGAACCGCACTGAATTTCATCTCTGTTCTGAACTCAACTAAACTGTTTCCTCAGGATTATAGCCGTCTAGTATCCAGAATGTGAATAGTGAAAGTGATATTTAAAAATAGGTTGAATGTAAATTTAGGCATTAACATAAATTAATGACTGAATGCATAAGACACTACCTAGTCTTTAAGAAGCACAGATTTGCTCTAGATAAAAGACACTTTAATTAGTTCCAAATGTTAAAATCCCGCTGTTATTCTGAAACATTTAGAAATGAGAAGTTATTGCAACTTATCTGGAATTAGGTATTTCCTGAAGACCTATACTGGATAGAGACAAAGAGTTAGTATTACAACCCTTAAAGGCAATATGATCACCTTGCACGTATACTACCAACAACTCAAATGCAAGTAGGAATCTCACAGTACTACTGAAGGAACGTTTAATCTGTTATGAGAAGCCAGAACTGAACTTTTGTTCTTAATATACAGGCTGAGAGTAAGTGGGACAGCGTGGTCTCATATTCTTTCCACTCTCAAATTATGAATGGAGGTGTTGGTAGGATCACACAGGTGCTTGCTTGCAGAACACTACAGAGAGAGAGAGAAAGATCTTCAAAAGGCAGGTCAGACATCTGAAGACCCTTTGAAAATCTGGACCAAACTATATGACAAGGAAAGTGTATCAGTGCTGCTTCTCTCTGAACCGTTAAATTTATTGAGGCTTTACTAAAAGAATGAAAAAGTGTTTATACTTAAACCTCTGCTAGCTTCAGTAAAGAACACTGAGGATGTGTTCATTCCAGCTTGCTAAATACTCAAAGTGTACTGTGGAAGAAGTTCCCTTCTCGTTCAAATTGCAGTTACCCTAGTAGAACTAGAAAGGTGTAAGTGGTTAAGTTTAATAGCCATACCAACTTGGAATAGCTTCATCTAAAAATGAACTTCTTTGGCCAGAAATAATCTGTACTTATCTGACTAAAAACTTGTATGATTTTTAGGGAGATACTGCTACAATAAAACTGTGCGTAATACTTAAAAAGACCAAGCTGGAGGGATGAGACCAAGAAATGGAAAAGCATTACCCCAAGGTAAGGGCTACAGGGATAGGAAGCCAGAAACCTGATGCTGTTTTCCTGGCATCTCTAGCTACACTGGATTGAAGGGATCATCTCCATGGCCCATAAAATTATCTGCCGTTTCTCTGGTAAGCAACACTGGTTAGGAAACCTCCTGGATAAAGTCCCAGTACCAGCAAAATTGGCATTATATGAAAAAATTAAAAGGCACTCACATGGCTGATTGAGCTGAAAACGATTACACATTCAAAATGAGCTTTACATTTTACTTTAGAAGAAGAAGTATCACACAACTTTCCTCTAGAGAAGTGGTTCCACTTGAGAAGACGACAGTAGCCCTGAGAAAACCCCAAATTTTCTCTACTGTAGTACATCACATGGAATCAATTCGCTCTAAAGCCGCTTCAACCAGTTAGCTTTGAGGAAAAGAAATGGCAAGGGTGAAAGTAAAAAGATCAGGAAAAAGCAAGTTACTTCAGTGATTTGTATAAAAGAAACAAGCCTTTTCAACCTATTTAGAAGAAAATTTAGATGAAAAGACTTCAAGGCTTATCTTGCAACTAATTTGTGATGCCTGCCATTTCTACTGGTGGTAGAGTCAATCTTTGGAGACTCCAGTGACAAGTTCTAAGTTGAGAGAAAATGAGATGAAACCCAAAGATGTGGCTTAATTACAGGACCCCTGGGCTTTACAGTAGGGCTTGAAAACTTCTCTGGTTGCTCTTGTAATGAAGTAACAATTGTGCTGATAAAACTAGCAAAAGGAAGCCAATTTTTTTAGAAGCTCACGGGAAGCAAAATAGAGGTAGGGCATACTTTTTGATTCTCACAGTAGTTTCTATACAGTACAGCTATTCAAGAATTACTCCATTAATTTATTCTGTAACTCTGTACACAAATTTACTTAAAAAAAAAAAGTATCTTAGGTCAGATCAACTTCAAATGGTTTAAATTAACCATGGTCATTAGGTAATCATCTTCTACATGTGCTTCTGGTTAAATATACAAGTAACTTTAAGTACTGCTTCAAGAGCAGCTCTCTTTCAATATCACAAAATGAGCAGTGAAGTAGCAATAAATATGGTCTAAAGGAACTGTTTCTAATCAAGCTGTTATATGTGTCTTAAAGTACTTCACTTTGCAAGAAAAATACGCAGTTGGTTTGCAAAATTTTCAGGAGGCTGTCAAAACATTCAGAAAATTAAGTTTTTACAAAGTTTTATAACCAAATAAAAGTTACTTTCTATAGTCAATTGTAACTTAAAAGGAAAAGTATACAGCATTTATAAAGACATTCTATAAAACCCATATTCACTTATTTTCTGAAGCACTCTGATTTAGCATTAGATCAGTTGAACTGTGAGTATAATTTTTGTTTGKTTTTTTTTTTTTTTTTTTATGTCTAAAATGAAACATCAAAGCAAGCACAATGGAAACGTAGTATGAGTACCAGGAAAAGCAACAATAAATGGAACTGCATTTGCGACTGGCATTGGGCTTAATGAATTGGCTACTCTTAAAGGAGTTTTTAAAAAAAAACAAAACAAACAAACAAACATACGATTTAGTATGGGGCTTTGAATTTTAAGAGAAGAAAGAGAAGACCGATAATAGCACATAGAGGTTTCTAACACACTAGGTGGATGTGTCTGTGAATACAGTACAGCCATGCTGTGGAATACTTGAGCAATCAGTTTTAAAAATACCTTAAACCCCAAGATATGAATGTGTTCCAGTCTGGTTGCTCCTCATGCACTTATAGGAAATATTTAACATTAAAATGGTATCATAAAATTGGGTAGCTCTTTAGACTACAGAGAGTCATATAGCTAATGACTGTATAATATTCTTACAAGTTTAAGATCTCATGCCCTGGCTTCAGGACTAAACTTATTACAATAATCACAACTGTAAATTTTAAAAGTACACAGAAAAACCCAAAGATCAGTTCCAGAGTATGGATTTTATCTCAAGGCCACAATTTGATGAATGGTTCCATATTGCAAGTGCACTAACTATTGGTCCGTTTGGTGCTGCAATACAAACTCTGATGCTGTCCTCAACTTTCAAAAACAAACTTCCAAATCCAAAAGCAAGCTAACAACCTTTCATTTTCAACATCTAATTAGATTCTGATCAACTCTTATAAAATTAAGGTGAAATCACATTTTCAAATTAGTAGGATGGGGCAGAAATTTTCCAAACCTCCACAGAAATGAGCCAAAGCATCAGAATTATGAGGTCTACTTTAAAAGGGTTTCTTCAATTCTCTCAGGCTTTGTGGTACCTTTACAAATAATGATGCATGATGTCAGAATTTATAAGAGACAAAAAAACCCCAGAAGGCATTTTGGAAGTCATGTCCTCAAAAAAAAAAAAACCAACCCCAAAACCCTGCCTTCATTAATAATTAAATTCTTTTCCAAATTCAACCAAAGACAGAGGGGATCTTCCCCAAATACCAGCTGCATCTTCAAATAAATGAAGAGGGCAAGTGAGTATCTTCACAAAACCTTCAAAACATCAACTGCTTAATCTGCTGCTTTGGCTGATTTTTTGTGTTTCTATTCTTCCCACTGAAAATTAAAGCATTAATATTATTTCCATTACACATGAAAATAAAATAATTACTATTCTTACTGTGGGAAGCAATTGTCTACAGTTCCCTCATCTTGCAGATAGTACCTTACTGTTTTTAAAGTTGTTTTCTGTAAGTACACATGGGAAATTGTGCTCATAATATAGAATAACTAATGAAAATAATTTTTCATTCATCAATTATATACAAAACTGATGGACCTAAAGCCTCAGGAGTAAACTTGCAATATTTTCACGCCGAGCACTTAAAGGTTTGGCATTCCTTCTTCTGGAAGCTTGTTTTCAGAGGATGTATTGCATATTAAAAGTTCAATACTGGCTGCATGTACCAAAGAACATAAATGATATCCCCAAACAGTTCACTTTTCAATGCCCAACAGAGTGAAAACCCCTTCCTTATAATGGCAATATTCAGTAGCTAATCACTTCTTAAAAACAGTTACAGAAAATCTGCTATTTTCTTCTCCCCTCCCCAGATTTGGTTCCCATTGCCATAAATAAGTGTCATTCAGGCGGAAAATAGTTCAGTGTAGTGACATCTGGTATCTCAACTGAAATTTGGCAGCCCAAGAAGAGCACCAACAGCTCCAAAGTATCCCTGTTCAAAACAAACAAAAAAATATTTCAGGTTCAAGTAGGGTATTAAATTCTGCACTAATCACATTTCAATGACAACAAAGCATCTGGTGGACCAATGCTACAGAAAGAACACCATACACTTTTAACATATAATCTTTCATAATAATTTTTTAAAGCTTTATGAAACAAACAGTTTATCCTTCTTATCACCCCAAGCCTCCCCATACACTGCAGGACTTCTAAGACATGTATCAGTGACTCCTAAAGCACGGAAATCAGGTTTGGTTTGTTCTTCCTAGAGGAGCTGCACATTTTGGTTGCCAAAGGATCTTCAATATCCATAACAACACTATTCCTAAGGTACAAGTCAAAAATTTCTTGAACTAACTGCATCTCACATTTTTAAAGAATTATGTCCAAGCTTCAACACCATTTTTTGGACTGTATACTTACCTGTATACAAAGAACCACGTTCTCCTGTTGGATTACTTTTCCCCTCTAGGGAAGTGAGATGTTCCCCCTCCCTATAACTATGAAATATGGAAGTGTGTGGAATCTACACTTGACCAAATGCAAGAATTTAAAATCTATCCAAAAAAAATGCGAAGGCGGTAGAATTAACAAGGAACCATTCTGCTATTACTGCAGACACTAGCACCAAGACAGACTACTGTCAGTCTCAGGATAAGCAACGAAGGAAAAGAGTTATGAGAATCAACTGAAGGGGAACAGATGTAATGCTGTAATATTTGCAGACCAACAAATTGAGGACAAAAATTGCCAGCCCACTGCCAAGAAGCTACAAGTCTCCCAGCTGTTACACCTGTAATTAATACTGGTTGCCTATATTTTAACCAAAACAGGTCAACTCTCTCAGCTTTACATACTGATCTAGATTGCAGAAGCTGCCCAAAAGCAGGTTCGTCTCAGAGAATAAAATCACTACCACAACTTTAAGGTCTATCTGTAGTGGTATGAAAGCAGTCCTTGTTAAAAGCAGTCTTGAATTTCAGGATGTTGCTCAAGCTCAGTTGAGAACAATTTAGGTATTTCAAAGGCCCATGCTTTAGATCTTTCTGTAATCTTTTGAAATGCAATACTTAGTATTGTTTCCACCCAAAACCAAGGAAAGACTGTTGAACCTTAGTGCAGAGGTTAACATTTTCTTGTCCCTCTCCAAAGATCTATAGTGTGAACTGAGATACCCCAAAGTGACTGAAGCACTTCCCTGGCAGAGCGCACTGTCCCCAGAGAACCAATACAGTATGACAAACCTCCTCTTATTTTCAACGTTTACTGAGTACTTGGTGTCTCAGGATATCACACATATGAGAGCTACTCAATACATGCATTTTTGATTTATGGTGAAACAATATATACAGATAAATGAACCACAGCATACCTCATGTTCTAGGAACAAGGCCTTCAGCTGGCCTTTTGACCAGTAATCCAGTGCATATGCAAGAAGCTTCATTGACAAAGTATTCACACGTAAAAAATTGCCAACAAACACAACTCTGTTTATTTTCTAAAAAGAAGAGAAAAACAGCAAAGGATTAAGTCTTTTCACTGTTTAACACAGCTTTGAAAAATTAAGCTATGAAAGAATAGACTGTCTTGAGCAAGGAGNAAAAAAAAAAAAAAAAACAAACAAAAACACACCACAAAACCCACAACAAAAAACCCCCAAACAACCCACAATTAAAACATGGTTCCAAAATTTAAAACACAGCATACTTGGGGAAAAGGAAAAACCATGCAACCCTCAAGAATTAAAGGACTTAATTTACAGACAAGTAGCATTTGTGTTTCAAATTAAGTGAGCATTTTCAGTAATTAAGCCAAAGAAACAGCCCAGCTAAAAGTGAAATTAAATGGAAAATACTTGTATTTGGTAGAGAGGACTCAATGCCTTCATAGCCCTGTACAATGCTGCTTGATCCATATGCAACAAGGCAGCACTGTAAAGAAGCCGAAGACACTAAGACATAACAGATGTTCCTTTCATGTTCAGACCTCAATATACCTCAGCACAACATTAGACTAAGACTTAAATACTAGAAGTGAGCTGTGAATTTTAATCAAGTCAAATGTAAAAAAGTAAAAATCGTTTAATTTTCCTCATTCACTGAAATAAATCCAACATTAAGTGGAAGCAACATTAAACACTGGTTTAATGATATGAGAGCAAGAACCAAAGAAAATTTAATTGTGTTAATGCTCAACACAGTGCTTAAATAAGCGCTTAATTATGTTAGATGAATACTCATATCCAAGTTGTTACAAAAACTAGTACGACAATTCAACCTGTAGACAAATGACTAAGACGCAACTGTTTTTCACCGTCTTGATTAGTTCACAGTGAAGACAAAGTAAACACACTGTTAAGGCACCCAAACATAATTCTGCTCTATAGCAGGAAGCCAAAATAATTAAATCCATTTTATCTTCATACATCAGTTCAAGATATTAGTTTGTGTATCCCTATTAACTATTTCTTATGATTTGCAGTTCTGTGATATAGTTGGAATTAGACCAAAAAAACTTGGAATAAAGCTAATTTGTGCAGTTTACAAGTTCTGATTTGTACTCATTTATCCCCACCCTTAAATATAAATTGCATACATTTGCCTCAGACTCAGACTATTAGAATGTACTTTCAACTTCACCCTCATTTTAACTCTTTTGTTATCAAGCTTTGCCATAAAGCAAAAAAGCCAAAATTAACTTAATACCCACAAAATTAACCTTCTTCTCCACGACAGACATGAGAGAAAGACAGAGAAAGAAACTGAGGGAGAACTTGCACTATTAAAACCAGAAAAATATATTAGTCTGGCTCCTAAGCAAAAGCAGGGTTACTGCAGCTGACAAGGTTGTTGATATTTCCGAGACTACCACATCCATAGATTTTAAGCAGAGCTCTAAATACAGTTACCCTTAGTCTTCTCTAAAGAAGCTGTTACTAAACCTCACTTGTTTCTTGATAATGAATGAGGAAATCCCTGGTGCTCAGACACCCGTATCTTCTATGCCTAAATTCAGTATTCTTCCATAGGTTCTTGACTGTCCATGCTAATCATATTGAAACTGAATGCATACTGGTTCTGTTTAGCAGAGCTTTGAGAAATAGAAGATAGCAGGAAACTGTCTCTGTATCAACCAGTAAGAAAACAGGTGTCAAAACAATTTGAAGTCTCAAGAGTTGGTAAAAATTAAAAATAATGCTTAACTAGAAGCAAGGCTTTCTATGAGCTTTAATCAGAGAATAATTTTCAGCTTGAAGGCTGGAGGCCATCAGGTCCTATGCACTGCTCAAAGCAGGTCTTTCAGCAACTTCAACATTTAAGTTGCTCAAGTCACATGTTTTGAAACTCTCCAAGGACACAGAGTCCACAGTCTCTCTCTGAGTCCATGTTTCAGGGCTTAACCACTCTCATTGTGAGCATCTTTTTTCCCTTATACCAATCAGAATTCCCTTTGCTACAAGTTGCGTCCATTGTTTCCCACCCTTCTGCTGTACCTGGCAGCGTCTTCCCTGTAACCCTCTCTAGATAAGTGACAACTATTCCAGGCTTCAGCTGCTTCTTCAGGCTTAACCCAGATCCCTCAGTGTCTGCTCATATGTTAGGTGCTCCAGGGCCCTGTCTCGGTAACCCGTCTGTTAGACTTGTTCCAGTTTGTCAGTGCTTCTCTTTTGGTGGTGGTGGTGGTTGGGGAGGAGGGGGAAACAGGTCATGCCCGAAGTATCACCTCCTCTGACCTGCTGGCTGTGTCTTTGCTAATGCATCTCAGTACAAGGTCAGCCTTCACCACTGCACACGTACACTGCTGATTCATGTTCAGTTCAACTTCTATGCCAGCACCCTCCTCTCTTCAGCAATGCTACTCCCCAGCCAGTCTGTATCCCACCTTTTGCTTTTGCCTTGAGGATGCTATCCTGGAAGATAATGAACTATTCTGGGCTCCTTATGCCATTGGGACAACCTCCCACAAGATCTTGCTTCCTAAATCCCCCCAAAACCAGAATCCTGTTCTACTCAAGTCCATCTAGAGTCTCCATTCTGCTACTTGCCTTATTCACTTTCCTCAGGATCTTAAACTCTACTATTTCAAGGCTGTCACTGAAATCCCTGACCAGTTCTTCACTCATGAACAGCAGGTCCAGCACCATGCTTGCCTAGTCAGCCTGCCTAGCACTTGTGTCAGAAAATTGTCCCCAGCACACTGAGAAGTATGGATTGCTTGTGATCTGCCATGTTACCCTTCCAATAGAGATCGGGATAGTCCCTCATGAGAACCAGGACTTACAGGTCCTCTTGCATCCCACACTGCATGTGTTTGTGTACAGGGACTTAAGTTGGGCCCACAATCATCCTGTTTTCACAAGACGACTTCAAGTCCTTTCATCACAACATCCCGTGCTCCCCTGCTCCCTCACTTATCTGCAGGCTTCAGGCTCCATTCCCCAACAAAGCTAGTTTGAAGCCCTCCTCATCAGGTTACCCTTCCCATTGGCAAAGATATCTTTGTCCCACTTCTCCAAAGACAGTCAAAATATTCTGAACCAATTCCTAGTTCTTTAATGCTGCATGAATTTCTTTGTTTCATTTGAGAACATACTAAAAGGTTTAAAATGATACATCATTTTAGCAGTCATTTAATCTGAAACCAAGTAATAGACCTATAGATAGAGCATTTCCTTGTCAGAAGTTTTTACCTCATTTACTGCACACATCCGGGCAATAGACCCAATGTTATTGGTGATGGTGACCAATATGGCTCTTGCAAGATCTTCTTTACTAACAGATTCTCTCTTCTCTTTGTAGATCATATTCCCAAAACTAGAACAGGAAAAATTTCCATTAAGTACAAAGTGATTCATGTACATTTGAAGTAATTTCATAATGTAATTTTTATGCTGTAACAGAACTTAAGTCTCATGTTTGTTCTTAAGAAGCTCCCTTTTTAAGTCTGTATTAAATACAGCAATTTGACAACTGACACTACAACGTGTATTTATTCCTTCACAGGAAACAGTCAATCTTGTTACAATCATGACTCCCAACAAAATATTTTTGTTTAGATTGTTGACTTCCATGAAGAAGCATCTACAGCAAAAAGCAGTCTTATTCTTAGGCAAGAGTACTCTGCAAATCTAGTCACTGTAAATTAAGTCAATGCCTAAGTCTGACTGGTGAATCCTCCAACTCCTCATGCTTGCTTCCTCACTCACAATACCTATCCAATCCTCTATTCTCAAAGTAGAAGTAAACCAGAGATGAGTTGAATGGTTTTATGATGGAACACAATCCTCTGAAACAGAAAATAAACAGCTGACAGAATGCAATTTAGGTTGTATAAATGAAGAGTTCTAGATTAGAAGGGCATTTCCATTACTACATACAGTAGATCATTTCTTACGAATTATAAAAAACACAACAAGAATCCATAGCTATGCATGATATTTTACCACTAAGGACTCTGTGCCATATCTACGTCCATTCGGAGAGCCAGAATCCTGATTATTCTAAAACTCAAATGGTCATTAACTTAAAAAGTAAATGAGAGCAAAAAGAACCTATATAAAGAGCGAGTTAAGATGTATTGACTAAAAGTGTAAAGTTTGCACATATTAAAACCTCTCAGCACATGCTCTCTCAAGAGGCTTGGCCTCAGCTGGCTGGAGAGGGAGAAGAATTAAGTTACCGTGAATTGAGACCTCTTACTACTGAATAAGAGCAAAGATTTAATGAACTCTCTTATGTACATGTTAGTTTCACTCCCAAAGTTTATTCTTCTTACATTTCTTAAGGATAGAGAAGCTGTAACATCACCAGTAATCTTCCCCAATGGAAATAAAACTGACAGCTATGACAAAAATCCTCTGTCATTGGCAGTAAAATACATTTATTCTAATGGTGCAAACTGTTTATGTTCAACAGCCTTCACAAGTGAGAAAAGTAGTTAAAATATTATGCCAGGTGCCTGTACTGACAACCACGTATCAAAAAAAGCAGAGTCTTTCCAAAAAAATGAAGAGATACTACTGTAAGAGCAACACAAATGCCATTTTCCACTCACCTTCCCTCTGGACAACGGCCCTACTAAAAGATTCTAGGAAGTCAAAAAGTAATTGGCTTTGTTTTTCCTCTGCGCTTTGTTCTTGCCACTCCTGTGATCACCTCACGTTCTCTCTGACTCATGTAAAGGTGTATATGACATACCACGTGAGGTTTCTTCAATACCTAGCTAGCAGGCACCTGCAGTTGCATGTGGCTTTAAATCTTCAGGAAAACTGAGTATGTATACTTCTAGGATAAAAACGTAACTTGACTACAATAAAAGTTTGCAAAAAGCAGTTTTCTCTGTATTAATAGTTTAACTCTTGTTTTTGAAGCCCCCCAAACCAGCAGAAGAACCAACAAAAAGATCTCTTGCTTACCTGGATGCTACAGCCCATCCTGGCAAGCCAAATCTTTCATAGTCTCCTCCATAAATATCTCGAACGAGCTTGTCAGCGTGTGTGCTGTCTCCTTTGGATGCCATTTCCAGAGCTTCTTCAAAACTTTCACAGCCCGTCAACAAACTGCATAAACCAAGAAAGGTCCCTCCACCTAGACTAAGAAGAAAGAAAACTAGTTGCTTTTAAATAGTATTTCCTCACATCAAAGATTCCTATGTCTGACTAACAAAATAAACAAATAAAGCCCTCCAACTTAGATACCAAGCTGTCTGCTTTCTTGCTCAAGGTTTGCTGCATAAACAGCTGTCAATCAATTTAACATTTATATAAGTCACTTACAAGAAGCTAACCATACAGTAAGAGCTAACAAATAGTTATAAACTCTCAAAATGTAAGCTGGAAGACTTAATCAGAGACAAACTCCCTAAATACCCACATCGTGCCACTGACTCTGATCCTTGATCATTTACTGTAAAACATGTGGACATATTTATTCTTATGGAGCAAGAGAAACACAAGTTCACTGGACATACTATCAAAACTTAAGACAAAAACCTATAAAACTCCCACTACGGAGCACTTCTAGCACTCATCGATTGATAAATAAGATACTAGCTAAATCTCCTCAATAACAGAACTATGGGAATGGGCTTCAATGAATGCAGCTGTAAATTAAAGATAAAATACTTCTCCATACTACAGAGTGAGGGAAGGGATAGGTGAGGGGAGTCAGGGAGAGGAACCACTTTGAAAACAGAAGGCTCGTTGTTCCATGGAGTAACAACCCCAACTTAGGTTTTTAAGTTACCTTGTTCCAGTTACTCTTTTATAGTTGTCTTTGGAATGGACTGATAAAATACTGACTCCTGAACCGATGTTAACAACCAGCAACGGGTATGGATCATCCAGGTTAAAAGGCATCTTTTGGCATCTCTCAGGATCTGAGGCATTTTCAAAATAATAGCACTCTGCCTGGCCATTGAAGCTGACAGAGTCTATATACAATAAGCCTTTGACAAGGCAGTCAAGCTCATCCAGTTTGTGCAGCTGGAGGTTTCCAATCTGTGTTAAAAAGAAAAAAAAGACAGTGTCAACATGTTCTAACATTGCTCAAACATGCTACAAATTTAGAAACTGGTACTAGCACTAGAAGCTACCTCAGGCGACTAATTCAGGAACTTCAATCCCACTATAAAGCCAACAAAGAATTCAGAGGTAAACTCTGAATACATCAATTAGCAAATTACTCTGACTATAAATCTAGATCTCAGACTTGAATCAAGAACAGACAAGCAGTATAAATATCTGCTTTGGTAAGCCCAAAGATAACTTTTGAGATACTCAGACATTAATCCACTGAAAAATCAGCAACATTTTTCATCAAAATACTCTAGAGGCCCCGTCGAGTGTCATCTCTGTGAAACTCACACATCTGCACATCTTTTCAAGGTTTGTGGGTTTCCTCCCCCATCTTAGAAGTCAAACAGTCATTTCTAAGATGTCAGCAGATAAAAACGTAAGATAAAAACCTCAATGGCATCGTACTAACTATCCTTGCAACTTTATTAACACTCTAAGCATAAGAAAACCACAGGTCAAAAATTCTATGGGACTTTAGGCTCGTTACAGTTCTTCCTCAGTTTTGCACGACATTTAAGCTGCCGTTCTCTCACAAAGCAGAAAGACAATTTAACAGGTGCTGTGGATTCCAGGAAGGCTGTAATTTCACACCATACTTAATCCAATTTAACTCTGGGCTTTCACAAAAAGAGTGATCATGCTCTCTCCCTCACTGCAGCAGGGAGTTCCAACAGTTAAGAGTCCAATCAGGCAGCTAATCCAAGAAAAACCACCCATAAAGTCTACCTCTGAATCAGGTGAGCTCACATTCAGAAAGCAGCCTGCAGTTAGATTACAAAGGTGCGCAATCAGACCAGATTGCACACTGCTGACTGACATCAGCACCAGATCACAGCACTGCCAGTCCCCCCCTCTTCCCCCAGGTCCCTTCAGCTTTTCTTGCCATGGCACAACTGTGAAGCTTCACTGTGGAGCAGATCAGGGAACTGTTGCAATGTAAAATATTTCTGTGGGGTTTTAGATCATGAATTAGTTCTGCTGTACAAATTGTGACCCTACCCCACAAACAGTTGTACCAGCTCAACACAAGACTGGCACAGGAATGGAAATACAAGCAGATTTTTGAAAGCAAACATTTTGTGCTATTAAAAGTCGTCTTGTCTCTAGAAGCACAAGAGGTCTGCAGCCACTTTAAAACTAGGACATGTGCACACTGGATACTGTGGTAAGATTCTCAGTTAGTAACAACTATCTTCGGATAGAAACTGCATCTCAACAAAAGATCAATTTTGATCGTCAAGGGAAGAGTCAAAACACCTCAGGAAAACCCCAAACCACTCTGCAGTTGAAAAAGCACCGTCTTTCAGATATGCGTTTTGTCACAGATCTCTAAACAATGCACTGGACTAAATTAATGAGGATAATCCCACCCACAAACATTGAAAACCTACCATCAAAGACTGCTTAGGAAAGAAAATCCAAAGTGACTCAAGCACCTCAGCATTTTAAGCACATTTCCCCTCAGAGAAAACACAGATTGGAAAATTGTTAACTTCACAAAGGTGTCCTACATTTCACTGCATTAATGGAGGGTTCTAATTAGCTGTTAGCATTAGATCTTCATGTTTATTGTGATGATGTCAGAAAGCATATTTCTAGCTTATCATGCTTAAGACTGAAAAACAAATGAATAATGAATAATCTTTAAGCATTCCAGTTTTCCAAAATACTGCTTATTTTAACCCATGATCAGCAATGCTTTTAGCATCAGCTTCAGTACAAGGAAAGATAGGCTACCTACTGTGCGAAAGTCTTCTTCAAACTTGTAAGCGCCACCGCCGGTGGCACAGAGCACCGTATGTAGTGTTGAAAAGTTTTTATTTCTTCCCATTTGGATAAAAGTAGGCAAATCATGAGTTGGGAATCGAATAAAGTGCAAGTTTCCTCTTCGAGCAAAAATCGTTAAGTCTTTCAGCTCAAGGTGGACATCTCGAATGCCAGTGGATCCATAGGCTACATTGGAAGTCAGATATTTGCGGATGCTCTTCAAGCTTTCAACTTCCTCCTGCTCCTCCTCTGCAGTGATATCAATAGGTTCAAAATATGCAAGTTTCACCAAAGTTCCCCCAATGTCCATGCCAAACCATGGAAAAGCTGTGAAGATACAAGAATTGATCCATTAGCTTTGTTAAAGAGCAAAAGCAATACACGTAACTTAAGACTAAACCAACGCTATGCTTTTCAACAAGACAGACATTAACAAAAATCCTCACAGGAACAAAGAATTAGTACTCATTTCCATTACATGATCTTAAATATCCCTCTGGCCACAGGTAAAAATGGAAAAATCAGCAACTCTATTTACACATTTAAATGCTGTCACATGTGCTTAGAAAGCCCAACTAAAAACTCCCCAAACCATATTATATCTTTCATACCAACTCATAAACAAAATTCAACCACTTTTTTTTTTTTTTTTTTTTTTTTGAGAACAAAGGATTAAAATAACCTTCACTCCTAACAATAGTTTTGACATAGTTTAGCACAAAGACTGCAGTGCACACTCATGAGAAAGCAGGCTACACATGATGGCCGACAACAGTGGCAGGACAGGTATTCCTCCTTTAACATTATCTTTTGCTCACATAACATGTTTAATTTGAGAGGGAAGCATTAATTTATTTGCATGTATTTTAAAAATTGACACAGTTAAGATGTGCAATTTATGGAGCTGAAGAGAGCTGTTCACATACCCCTTGAAGTTACAAAGGGCTAACAAAAAGTGCTATTAAGAAGTACAGGCAAGCTAGAAAATTAGTATTACTGCATCTAGGTTCCAATTTTAATTTTTTTGTATCTTGGATAGGAAGGGGGAATTTCTGTACTACAAAACAACAATACGAAACCACAAGTATTTTGTCTTTGTCACTTCTGTGGGATGACTGCAATTCCTATCTGGGATTCTATGGTTTAGGTCATCTAGGACCATGATATGCCTGTATCAATATATCTTCCTAACTGTGTGTGGCAAAATGGATACTCAGCAACTCTACAGCAAAGACAACATCTTCATCTGAGAGTTTCCCCACTGTCACCTCCCAGAAACAGTGTTTAAAACTTAATTTGTAAGTTTAAGAAAGATCCTGAACATCCAGCTGGGAAGCTCGTATTTTTATTTCCTAACTGACACTATCACTCACTGGGTTGTTTGGTTGTTGGTTTTTGGTGGTTTCTTTTTTGTTGTTGTTGTTTTTGTTTGTTTGGTTTTTTAAATATTCTGTAGAGTTCCAATTTATTTCTTCAGATGCAATTCATATATTATAGAAGCATGAAACTCAGGAACAAAACCAAAAAGATGTTAACATGTTCATCATGAGTAAGATGTAATTATGTTGGATTACATTACCAGCAGGGATCTATCCTTGAGAAGAATGGCCTAACAAAATATTTTAATGTATTTAGCCAAGGCTGGCTGCATACCAGTTCATTTATAACACGAGTGCAAGAGTTAAGAAGAAAAGAAACTTAAAAGTTGCCTCAACTTTCAGGAACGGATGTCCAGAGAATACTGTCAGATACTAACAAAAAAGACTGAGTCAGTAACCTTACTCATCTTGAAAAACAAAATTTAAATACAAGGATAAATTTTGTGAATCAAATCTAGCTCTAAGTGGGAATAAAGAAGTTCTATAAACCTGCTATCTGTTCTATAAAGCTGAGATCTAAGATAAGACTAAGCATAAAGTCACATATGAATTGACTTTACAACTGCATACCCAGTTTCTTTGCACTGTGAGTCCAAACATAAGAAAATTTGTCATCTTACTGTTTGACCACAATTAACTGAAAATTTMTCAAGCAATCTCACTAAGTTTCAGTCTCTTGTTGCAAACAACGTCACATGACCAAAACCAAAGAAGGGAAGTTGATTGACCCATCAGACCAGAAAGTCTGTAGGAGTCAATCCAACCCACTCAGAATTTAACTAGGACACAGCAAGCCAAGTACTACCTAAAATACTTGGGATTCTTCCTGCTCAGTGGGCCTACTGAATAACTAGGATCTAGTCTTCCACAAGAAGAAAGAGGGGGAAACAACTGAGAGTTCAAGCGATGAGCTTAAGGAAGACCCGGTGCGAGTCATGCCTGTTTGTCAGAAGATCCACCGCATCCCACGTTAAATGATCCAAAAGGCTTTTGCAAATGTAGCATTAGTCACATCTCTAAAAATCTTAAGGTTTATGAATCTTGTATACCAAGTAAAAAACAGGAACAGTTGAACTGTAAGGAAGTTTATTCTATAATTCAAATGAGAACATATTTTATGCTGAAAAATGGGATCGTGCTGTACAATATCAGTTTTCTGGGTTAACTCAGTGATCTTAACAGCAATTTAAGGATTTTGAGACTGAAGAAATAGGTCAGTTTTCACCTCTGCGACAAACCCAAGAAGTTTCACATTTTTCTGTTGAAAATTTGTCAAGATTTGGCTGGTAAGTACACTGCTCAAGTTTCATTTGCAAGGTGTAGGAGTTCTGACAAGCAACTGGGCCCACGTACTGTTAACTTACTCCTTACCAGCAACCCAGAAGAAGATACTACACAAGGATTCTCGTGTATGTAAGCCACTCTTGATTGATTTATATACAGGTCTAGCCAGGAAAATTAAAGCCATCTTGTTTTCCAAACACAGAAGGGGATACACATACACATATATGGCAAGTGCACAATCAGCTGAACTGTAGCTGCGATTTTGGGACTGCAAGGATACAAGATTTATCCATGCTTGAGCTACCTTTAAATATTAGAAATACACCCTTTAAATATTAGAAATACACTGATTCTACAGAGTTAGAACATAATTGTACGCGGCCACAACATGGAAACCTTGTGAACTCTCCTTCTATTGCTGCAGCCTTCAAATTAGCTTGCTTTGGGTGGATCTTGGCTCAGAGTCCATCCTACCTGGAGGCAGGGGGAATGGAGAAAACAGGAACCCATGTGAAAACACCAGTTCCTCTTCCAATTACTGAAAAGGCGATTTCCTTTGCCAGGCTCAAATAAGGCCACAGAGAGATTCAGAATGAAGGACTACTCAGAAAACATACTATGGAGAGCATGCTCAAGTTTCCTACAAGACTTCCCCTCCACAGGGCAGCCAGGCTAATCGTGGCAATGGCTGAAGAGGACACATCTACTTTAAGACATGCCATACATACAAGGAATCTGTGCACTACTTTACACCACATATATGAGCACTCTGCTTAAGGTCATGTTGCTACTCTTTGAGGCATGTTTGAAGCACAAGAGTTTTCACTCTTACATACGGTATCTGCGGCATATATACCAGCATCTGTAGCTGGTACAGCCTCTCAAATCCATGAAAAATTTAATTCTGAGGCAGTCTTGTATTTGAAAGCTGTCTTGGAACAAGACAAAAATAGCATGGTGTGTACCTTGGGCTGAGGATATATAAATGATTCTATAAAAAGTATTTTTATACTCATATCTGTGGGTCATGCTTCTTTGAGTGAGAGATTTAGGAGCAGAATGATGGCAGCACAATCTTTTGAAAAAATATCCCTAGACATCAGCTTGATCCTTACGGCAGTCATAGTTAAAGAAACGTGCCTGAATGAGACCAATACCAATTGCACATCCTTCATTCCAAGCTTATAGCTCTGCAGATACCAGATTTGAGGACTTGCACAACTGTAACCATCATTCTGCAGCTGCAATTCATAAGGAGAGTCAATGCACCTGCATCAGAACTGGGCTTTTTCTGCAGCTCTATGGGGATTTGGTCATTAAAAGATTTTTCTCAGCTTTTCCTCTTTAAAACTGCTCTTATTCCTAGGAAGACTCTACAAAAAGTGATGTACAGCTCAGAAGTATTCCTTGCTGAGAATTTAGCTGCTATTCACAGAACAAATCCAGTGCCCTGGCTTTTCAAAGTTCAGCTCCTCCCTGCAGAGGCGAGCTGCAATTTGAAAAAAGAAAAGCAGGAATCGAGCTTTTTACTCAACAAGCCCAATTGCCTTAAAACTGCTTCAAACACATGCATTCTGCTTTTAGGAAGTCAAGCCAGGCTCTATTTAAGAATACATAAAATACGTATTTTTACTATCTGAGAAGAGACAAATACGCAAAGTAGAACACAAACTGGGAAGTCAAAACCCGTATGGTTTAATGCGATACTTCACACCAAATTGAACTGTCTCCAACAGGACAGCAAGAGGAGTATCACAATATCCAACCTTAATTCCAAATACAGATTTTCTTTCACTCCCCAGCTCTGCCAGGAGCAACTGTGGTCCCTACGTAGACACGGCAACCAGGAACCTTTGCTATAAAGCAACAGATTGTTCCATACATGCCGTGAAGATAGCTTGAAAGGCAACCCTCTCAGAGTTAAAAAAACAATGATGTTTAAGAGGATTCCCTAGAACTACTTCCTGCAATGTAGAAAAGCACTTCCCGCATGGGAAGAGTGCAGTCACAAGGTGCTGTGGTCAAGTAATGATGTAGCAGTTCTGCCTAGTAAGAAAACCCAAGCTGAGGGCTGTTGGTTGTTTTTTAAATTATTCTTTAGAGCTACACAGGGAGGCCTCATGCTCTTGTGTTTGCACTCCTCAAGTTCTTAGTACATAGTTTCTGGCAGCAATCTTAAGGTTACTTATATCTTATCATATAAGGTCTTTATATGCCAAAAGGAGATGATTACAGTAAAAAGTCTCTCTCATGCCAACGCAAGCACAAAGGTTGAAGTGTTTTCCTTTTCTATGGGTTCTGCTTCAGCAGAGCAGAGGACCTTCAAAGTTCCTCACCCAGACCACATAGTAGTATTTTGACTTTGTACATCTGTTTTGGATCCAAAGCTGTAGGAAGTACACACACAAAGACTTAACTACTTCCCCCTTACTTGGTCAAGCATAAGATTCTTCAGTTTAACACCCTATTTGTATTTAGTGTGTAAAGACTGAGAAACAGATTACTGGTAAACTCTTTCCTATGAATGTAATGACTGACACATTTGAAACACAAACACCTTTAAAATACTTCCTTCTCACTGTAAGATAAAATAACAGTCTGGGTCAACCCTACATTAAATTAACAAGAACTAACCTTCGAAGAAGAATAGCTACCTCCTAATTCAAGCAGGGATCTTTCTACCATAAAACAAATTTAAAAAAAAAAAAAAAAATTCACAGCTGTCAGTGACAGCAGAGAACAGGCTACCAGATTTTGTCATCTTTGTAAGAAAGCTTTCTTATTATTGAGGCAAGACTGTTGCACTTCAAGTACAAACATGGCTTAGGGAACAACTGCCAAAGCATGCTGCAGTTCATGATTCTATATTGGCTTAAAATACAAGAAAGGAAAACGATCATGAAATCACATGAAAACTTAAGTTTACTTCTGCCAGCACTGCAACAGTTCTTTATGGAAGTATGCAGTATTATCAGTTCTAATGCACAAAACTTATCTTCTAATTCAGCTCAGTACGTAGCCTTTGATGACAAAACTAACCTTGATCCCATTCTTATCTGATTACTGACAAGACAAACAAGTTAACTATATAAAAGTTATACTGAACTATTACACAGTTAGTGTCTACAAACACAGAAACTTAAACTAAATGTATCTCACAGTTTCGCCAAATGCATTTTCCTCTATGTACATGCATACATTCTTACGCTTCCAGTACCTCCCTAAAACATCTGCATCCAGCAGAGTAAAAATTAATGGTAAACTCTAAGACCTGAATCAGCTAGCAGTCTAAGGTAGCTAACATGTCCAATGGGACAAGTTAAGAGAAAACACATCAAAGGTTGTTGAACTGCTAAATCAAGTGGGATTAACCTGATGGCTAGGCAACAAAAGTGCCTTTGCTGTACCCGTGTTACACGGATGTGTGCCTACGAGCCTCTGCAGAGCAAAACTGCACACACAGTGTCCTTAGCCCTTGCGACACCGGAGAGTTTCTCTGCTTAACTAGTTTTGTAACAGGTTTTTGGTTCAAATATCCCAAGTCCAGCTCAAAATAGATTTGGGCTGGATGGAATTAACACCCAAATTAAATGTATCTGACATGCACATCCTCCCATTTCCCTCATGGGAAAACTTCTCCATCAAACTCTGTAAACTCACCACACTTTCCCACTCAGCCACCTCTGATCACGCTACAGAAAGGCCACGTTTACCAGTGGGAGGACAGGTGGTAATTGGCAATTACTGTAACTGCTCTTCACTAGGTTTATCACAACTACAAGTGCGTACCATGTAAAGCTAATACAAGACGAAATATCACTGCTTTCATCTTCTCCCTCCTCGCTCATTCTGTTAATTTTGTTGACATTTCAGCAGCAATCTCTTTGGGGATAGGTGTTTTTATTATAGTGAGATACAGCATGCAGAGGCATAATCTAACACTTACAGATGCAAACACAGTATAAACTGTGCCTGACAGTATTAACCCATTATTAGAAATACATTTTTCAACTGTAGTGAAATGAGAGCCTGTAACATCAGCTATGGGCTAATAATCAGCTTTCAAGGACTAATAAGAAAATGCTCGGATACCACAAGACTAAGCAGCAAGTTCTATGAACAGAAAAATCAATTTAAAAAAGATTCTCCAGCAACCTAAACAGATTTTTCATCAATTTTACTACACAAATCCTGCATGGGATCACTGTGTCCACAATGACTACATGTGTCCAGAGAAGCACATTAGAGAAAATAAACTTAAGATTTTCATCTGTTCTTTATATTGATACAGCATTTTG
The DNA here is from genome assembly GCA_035582835.1 of Phoebastria nigripes. Lineage (NCBI taxonomy): Eukaryota > Metazoa > Chordata > Aves > Procellariiformes > Diomedeidae > Phoebastria > Phoebastria nigripes. Next base: position 942,529 of record JAYKAV010000888.1, on the reverse strand, counting down.
CAAATCTCTACTACATACTTTCCTACATTAATGTCTCAGTTTGCCTCAAGGGAAATGCAGGCATTTGTTCTCAAACTATTTTTAATAAACAATCAAAAGAAACAAACTGTGAAAAGTAACATACACTGCGTACTAAATATTAGAAGCCTTTGCCTTTCCTTCAGTGGTCCATTGCACTCCAGAGCCAAGGTGAGGGACTCCACCCCCCCGAAGAGCAGAGCAGAGCATGCTGGCACTTTCCTCCTCTCGGGCCTTCCCCCGCCAACGTGAAGAGCTCTCTCTGAATGAGTGGCTCCTCTCTTCCCTTTAGGCAGATCTCATGCAGCAACGGTTCTGCAAGAGTCTTTGCTCTCGCATTTATCACCTCCACCCCCAAATAACCTTTAGAAGTTTTTCATACGAGAGCCAGCCATTCTTCCCCATAGGCATTTCCTCAGAAGAGGTAACACGCAACTGCTGGTTGGAAGGGTCCTCTGGAGGTCATCTAGTCCAACCTCTCACTCACACTAGCAGGAAAATTGCCAACACTATATGAGGTCAACTACGGCTTTGTCCAGCCAAGACTTGAAGACCTCTGAAGTTTTTCAAGAATCCTCCAAGGATGGAGACTCCACAACCTCTCCAGCTTCCGCTGCCAGCTTACTACAAGGTTTTCCTAATTTGAATTTCTGTTATCGTCCTTCAGAATGCTTATCACCTCTCATCACCTGCAAAAGAAATTTAGTCTAGACTAGAACTAGTCTCTTTCAAGACAGTCAATCTCAGAAGCCATGTTCCATAGATTCAGCTGCATTTCTCACCGTTTTTACAACAAAGTAGCAACAGCACTAGCCAGGTGAAGATCAGAAAGGGAGGACCGCACAAGCGTGTCTAGGCAGTGTATCCACATCAGAAACTGTGAACTTAATAGGTGTCTCCATTTCACCCTCGCCTCTCTTATGACAGACACRGCACAGTGCAATCATGCTTTCTTTCATGATGCTAAACGTCACAGACAGAAGTACAGGTAGGCTAAAGCAATCTTCTCAATTCCACTTTGCAGGCTCTCAGAACAGACTAATGACCTCTTGTTAAGTAATGATTAACCATTTTTCCCCTGCATCAAATTTGGCTCCAACACGGATGATTAAATACTCACTTCGCCTAAGAAACGTATACCCATTCAGCAATTTATTGAAAAGTGTCTACAACTGTCTTAGCCAAATAATTTGTAACTAGACAGTCTAAAAGTGGTATTGTGAGCCCAACTCAGCTTTCAGGTCAATTTGAGCATATAAGCCAAATCGACAGCAGTACTTGGGCACCAAAGCCCCTGAACATCAATGGACTTTTCCATCTTCAGTCTTTTGTTTGTGGATTTGCTCCTCTTCAAACATTCAGCTGCTCTCCCGCTTCAGTCAGTGTGACTAACCAGGAGCAGAGATCTGCAGAATGAGTCTAAAGTTCACTGCGTAAGAAACAAAGTGCTATTATGTTTAAAAAAAGACACCGGCTTCAAAATATGCAAAAGAGTCAAGATGAAATAAACAATGTAGCTTGACACTGTATTCTTCCCCTTCACTGCTTATGCAGTTCCAATTGTTTCTGATTCCCATCATAAAACCAACATCAAAGTTCAGGTTCAAGAACTGGAAGAGTGCAACTACAAATGTGGCATATTTAAGCTGTAAAAACGTCTTGATAACATTTGGAATTGTTATTTAAACATAAGGTTTAAATCCACCACTACAGAAAACAGTCTTTGAGGCCCAGCAGAGACACTCCTGAAATTAGCAGGTTTCTGCAGTAGAAGCAGCCAGGCTCTCGCCATTTTAAATTACCAAACCACTATAATGTCTTAGAGCCAATTACTGCTTCAGAGTCTTGATATCATTCCTTAAATATTATACCAGGGAAAAAAACGCTGTCTGAACTGTACTCTTCATAAACATGATGACAGTCAATTCAGCAATTTCCACACACTAGCACTAATAACAGGTGATGGCTAGTTGTGTGCTACAAGATGCCTATTTAGGGTTTCCTTAACACCCCACAAGAAACAAAGTATTTTCACAGCCAAACTCAATTCCATGTTTATAGCTATTTCTAGAGCTACACTAATACTTCCTGTGTTAAATACGTGTTTGGTGATTTTCTTCTTGTTGGGCTGCTCAAACAATATATTTAAAATACACACTTTCAATATACTGTCTTAGTCGTAAGCTCTTCATTAGACAGGCATGCCATATGACTGAGAATAACAGCAGGCCTAGCTCTTTAGGACTAGCCATCTTTTCCATACAGTAACTCACCCTGAAAATAAGTCTTCAAGTATGATGACAAAGAAAAAATAGCCCAACTCAGTGCAGTAATACCTGCATCCCTTTCACCTACGGTACACCTGTGTACATTTGACAGGTGTGCTGACTTGCACAGCTGTGTATTGTTACACTGGGAAAACACYGCTTATATGTAAAGTAACTTTACCCAACCCAGTTCTCTCTTCCACAAAAAAGTACCGGCAGTCTTAGACATTTTGTTTGCATTCACCTGAGTCTGAACCAYGCCTGTGCCCTCCAAAACAAATACGATAATCCAAAAGAATAAATAGTAAGAAATACTACTACAGCTGCACTTATTAAAGGGAAGCATTCAGCGTACTTTAATGAAAGACTCGTATTTTATCAATATTAACAAATATTCTGTCTAAAAAAAAAAAAAAGTTGATTAGCCCTTAAAAAACAAAACTGTAGCCACTGCAGCCGCCTGCGCAGGTGTTYAGTACGCTGATTAAGTGCCATCTTCACTAAAAACAGCACCCATCCCCCCCAAACTGATTATATTACTTTCTACTCAAAGAGAAGCCCTTCCAACGCAAACACTGAAGACCACCTGAACCCCGAAACCTCACTTAAAAGGGACGCACAGGAGCGAGAAGAGTCTCGGCAGGCGCTCCCGAATTCACAGATCCGAACAACCCGCCGAACCCGCCCCGATGTCCCCGCGCCCCGCCATGGCGGGGACGCTCGCCGCCCGCCCCCGGCCCGAGCGGCGGAACGCGCGGCGGCAGCCCGCGGCCTTACACGGCTTCTTGGCATCCTTGATCTTCATGGTGCGGCAGCGGCCCGGTCCGCCTGCCGGCTGGGGCGGGCGGGGCGCGGCGCCGCGCTCGGGGTGGGTCTCCTGCCCCTCGCCTGATGGGGCGGGATGCGGCGGCGGCGGCTCCTCGGGGCCGGCCCTCGGTCTCCTGATCTGCGGCCGGTGGGCGGCGGGCGCCCGCCTCCTCGGGAGCGGCGCTGGCAGCGCCCACCGCTACGCCCGGGGCCCGGGCAGGTGCTCGTCCAGCGGCGGCATCGGCTTTCGGGCAGGGGCGGGGAGACGGGGCCGGGAGGCGGCGCGGAGCGGCCCTCACGCCCGGCCCGGCGCGGCGGCTGCGTCCCGCTGCGAGGGGCCCGGCATCAGTCCCGGGGCCGTCGCGCCGCGCCGCGGAGGGCAGCCCTTCCCGCCGCCGCGGGGCACGGCAGCGGCCGGGGAGAGCGGCCCGGGGCGGCCCCTGGGGGCGGAGGCGCGGGAGAGGCCCCGCTGGGGCGCGGCCCGGCGCGCAGGGGCTGCCCGCCGCCGCCGCCGCGGCCCCTCTCGGCGGGAGGGCGGCCTCGGCCCCCTGCGGAGGCCCCGGCCGAGACGGACGCGGCGGCCCGGCGCGGACCCCCTCCGGCACAAGATGGCGGCCGGCACCGGGGAGCCGCGGCCGCGCCACACAATGGGGCCGAGGCAGCGCAGCGGCTCCTGCGCGCCCGCTCCGCCGCTGCCGCAGCGCTGCCCCCCGCCCCGTCACGGGGCGGCGCGAGGCGCGCCGGGAGCCGCAGTCCGGCCCGGCCCGCGTCGCCGCGCTCTGCCTACGGCTCCCGGCGTGCCGCGCGGCGCCCTCCGCCCGCCGGTCACCCCACGGCCCCGCCGCCAATCGGGAGGCGCCACCGCCTGGCGTGGGCGCAGGGGGGCGGGGCCCGGGCGGTGCGCGCGGGCTGAGGGGAGCAGGGCGGGGCGGGGGGAGTTCCTGTCAGCCCCGAGGCGGCCGTGGGCTCCCGCCGCCGCGGCCCCGCCGCTGCCTCTCGGCCGGGCGGGCCGCAAGCCACCGGGCCACGGCGGTTGCGTTGGCCGTGTGGAAGCGGGACACGGCAGAGGGGCCCCCCGAAGAGGGGACAGGGCAAGAGGGGCCTGCGCTGCCGCGGCAGCTGCCGCYGGGGAAGCGGGATGTCGGATGAGCTGGTGCCGCCCCAGGGTTCGCCCCCTGCGTGGCTCCTGGGGTGTAAGTACCCCAGGAACGGTCTTCGTCCGTGAATAGAGGAGGAAGCTGAAGTTTGTTTGCTCACACCTTCACACACCAGAAGCAGTTTAGGAAATTGCTCCTTTTGTTTGCTGGTGCCTGGGCTCCAACAGCTACACAACAACTTCAGTCCTCGGGAAGTTTCTCCRCACGCAGGAGAGGGGTGGGCTGGCGTTTAATGCCCCGTTAGGAGGGTTGTGGACAGTCTCCTCGCTGCGGGCAGCTGGAGGGAAGCCTGCTGACGGCGGCAGGACATAGCGAGGTCTCTGACCTACTGCTCACAACTCTTGAGTTTTCCAGCAAGAACTCAGTGGAGCAGACAGCCATTCCCCCCCCCCCCCCCTTGTGATGAAGTCCCCTGCAATTCTAGATCAATTACTGTGATCTAGGATGGATCTAAAAGCTGTGGTCCAGAAGGAGGATTTGGCATCAGCTCTGTCTTGGAAGCTGAAGTTTCCTGACGTGTCTGGAGTTTTGCTTTGGCAAAAGTCTCTGTTGAAGCCACCCTTCWCAAACGGAGGAAAGACTAAATCCTCAACCTCCTGGGCAAGTGGTTTACTCACGAACGTGCTGTGTAGAAACAGGAACCACTGTCTCTTCGTCCTCCATTCCCCCGCTGCCCCTAAACATGTACCAAAAAAACTTTTACCCCATACCRAGTGACCTTTGCTTAGTCCTGGTCACCACCTTCCTTCAGGAAGGGATTTTGGATGTCGGATCCCAGAAGAGGACAGTGTTGGTTCACAGCCCTACTACAAGAAAAGATTTCAGATGTAGACCTGTCCTCAGTTCCTGCTCGGTGGGTCCAGCAGAGCTTTGCTCCCCACGCTGACCACCCTTGTGCACAGTGAGGGAGCCCAGATGCCTCATTTTGGGGTTCTGCGTCTGCTTTGAGCACTGGTGCTTTGTTGGGTGTCATTCTAAAACCTGTCATAAAAGGATTTCTTCCTCATTTTCATCCAGAATCTTACATTAAAAAAAGCCGAAATTCTCGTGTGGATGACATCTCCCATTTATCATGTTTCCTTTCCGAAATGTCTCTATTTGGAAAACTTGCTCTGAAGTCTTCTTGATGTTTACTTCTTGTCCTTTAAAGGAAGTTAAGAAAGAGTGTAGTAACAAGGCTGCAGAACTACTTTCTTCCTGTAAGCTGCGTGTAATTGTGGAAATTCCCATGTGTTATTCTTAAAGAGGGGAAATTTTGGTATGGCTTTGCGGTTTTTCACTGCAATGTAGTTTACTATTGAAATTTTAAACACAAGCATTTACATACGTATTAGGGAATACAAGAATTTAGCTGCTACCTGGAAGTTAACTTGTGCCTGTTCATAAATATACACTGTGATCGTAAGATAGAGTCTTTAATTTCCTGCCCGTCACCAGACTATGCAGGGTGGAATGTTTTGTGTAAAATGAGCTGTCCGGTGTCGCGCAGGCATCTCTGGTGGGCTTGGGGAAAACAGATCTGCAGTGAGATTTTTCAGTACCTTAATCCTGAGGCATTTTTTCCAGCGCCTGCACTCTGACTATGTTTCCTACACACCTTCTAACTCTAGAGGAAATGAAATACCATCTCTGGGAAGTGCCAGTAATAAACATACACATGCAAACCAGAAAAACAAGAAAAACCTAGTCTAMAGCCTGCCAGCTGTCCAATTCCTGCTCTCTTGGAACAGGCAGAAAACTTCCCGACACAGCCTTTCACTGAGGAAATTATAATTCTCCCTTTCCAGCAATGCAGATTCGGTGATTGCTTTCCTAGCCTCTGACTTCGGTCAGGGACAAAAATAGGTATTTTGTACATGGGTTTCTTAGGAGCAAGTTCTGAATTTGAATACACTGGATGCCCACTTTAAGCTATTTGTCTAGCAAACCTTCTTAATTCATCTCCCCATGTAAAAAATGCAAATAAACAAAGGGCTCTGTGATAATTAATGAACTGAGGGCTGTTCAATTAAAATCAGCAGATCTGAAAGTTCGGTTTAAGTACTGCTTCACAAGAAGGTGAAATGTGTTAGCTGAACATCCTCACAGGTAAGACAGAACATGTGAAAAAAACAAGCCAAGCTCAACTCCTGGCTATCTTTAGTCCATCTCAGAGTAGAGGGTTAGCTCAAACTAGAAGTTTGGCCTGTGAGAGGCTCAGAACGTTCCTTAATTTGCAGATCAAGTTGATTTATAGGTTATGAGCACTTTTAGATTGCAGTTATTTGTACGTCAGCCAGCACGCTGCTTTGAATATCCCATAAGTAAGAATAAATAAATCTGAAGGTGAATGTATGATTGGCTATATAAATATAAATGTGTTGATACATATATTTATATAACCAATTCCATGTGATGGTTGTTAACGACTATCCTGAAGTACTCTGCAGTGTCTGGGAGTAGAAGAAAGACTAGAAATCCTCTCACGAGAAACCATGTGAGAGGGTTCTATATGAACGATATACCTGAAGGCGAGGACTTTTTTTTTAAAACCAGTAGTACTTACAAAGATGTTTTGGGGCGAGACAAAAATTGTTTCATTGCTATATTAGAATCTCATTTATTTATTGGTACAACCAACTTGATCTATCTGGATCTTAGTGCCTTAAACCATACTTTGGTATTTACCTCTACGTAGTGGGGGRAAAAAAAAAAATCCATCCCCTGCGCCAGTGCAGGATCTGGGTCTCGGCACTGGAGACAAGGTGGTGGGGCAGGATAAAGGTGCCGATGCAGGAGCACGGGATAGCGGCGCATGGGGCTGGCAGCCTGGAGTGGTGCAGGGCCCAGGTTCACCCGTCCTCGGCAGGCGAGGCACGCAGAGGAGCTGCCTGGTTAAATGCTGCTGGTAGAAGATGAGCTGGAAGACTGTGGGCCACTGCAAATGTAATGGCGTGATCCCCTGTGAGTTTTGAGCTATCCCCTGAGCGCAGAAGCCATTGATCCTGTGGGACTCATTTAACCCTCTCTCCTCCCTTCCACACATCTCTGCGGTAGGGTGTGTACTCTCCCTCCCCAGGTAAGACACAACAGTTGTAAAAGATTATTTTTATAGAAAAGGAGTGATCCTTGTACCATGGGGAGAAGAGTCGCAGACAGTAGGAGAAGGCAGTGTCATCCACAGACTACCTTGAGCATCGCTTCACTTCGACAGCCCAGAAGCCCTGGGAAAGGAGAAGGTCAAGACATCATGTAGGAACAAGATGCAAAGCTATGCAAGGCTTGCAGCAACTTCTGTTCCTCCTGCTTGTGAAACCATGGGATGCCCCTGTCCACCATGGTATAAGTTTAAGCTTCCTCATACTAATATAAGCACTGCTTGCGCCGCGTGTGTGCTCTGTTACATGCCCGAGGAGTTTCCTGCCGCCTGCGGGGCTCTCTGAGGGCTGAAGGTGCTGGGGGAACAGCTGCGCTTTCTTGCATAGACAAGAGGTATCATGGGCTGCCGGGCTGTGCACCGACCAGCCGGGAGTAGAGCGCTGCTGGGTAATAAACTCTGCAGGCGTGCAGTGCTTATGCCTCAGTGTGCGTGAGCAAACAGCAGCAGAATTAGGGTAGAAATAGCAGAATCAGTTGTTATTCCATAAGGTGCTAGCACCGAAGTAATGGTGGTACCATCAACAGCAGCCTCCTGACGCTGCCGTCATGACACTGTCCTGAGGCTGCCGCAGCGCGTAGGCACCAGCTGCCCCGTCTGCCAGCACACGGAGCCACCGTCCTGCTGCGGAGGGATGGCACCGAGGATGTGTTGGACACCCTCGGGTCTCGCAGGCGCCCTCCCGGGGCTCGGCAGGGCCCTCCTCCTGCTGCCGGTTCCTGCAGATTCCTGGGGYGAACTGCGGGCTCCTGACAGCAGTGACCCCATGCCAAGTTGCAGCTCATGGGGACAGCAGGGGCTCCTTTCCTCCCAGGACCAATGTGAACAGCGCTAGGAAGCTGATGGCGCAGGATCAATAAAACCTGAGAAATTATTATTTAAACCTCCCCAGAAGATCCATGTGTCACATACACATAGGCTCCTATGAGGGGCAGCTGAGGGCTTTGGGCTGAGGAGGGGAAGCGGAGAGGGGATGCTGAGCTCTTCTCCCTGGTACCCAGTGATAGGACGCATGGGAGTGGTTCAAAGCTGCTCCGGGGAGGTTTAGACTGGACGTTAGGAAGCATTTCTTTACCGAGAGGGTGGTCAAGCACTGGAACAGGCTTCCTGGAAAGGTGGTCCATGCCCCAAGTCTGTCAGTGTTTAAGGGGCATTTGGACAATGCCCTTAATAACATGCTGGTCACAGAGACCAGAAGTGACAGGACCCCCAGCGAACAATGCAAAACCCACAGCCAAACACCCTGCWAACAGCAACACCATCTAGCTATGCCCTGCCGACTAGAAAAAACAGATAAAGGAACGCCGGATAGGCAGTTTCTCGGCATTGTTTGCCTCAGACCCATGGCTAAAAAGCGATACCTAGAGCACTGCAAGCCGAAGTGCAAACAAGAGCATTTTATCCTTGGGCTGTGGTTGCTTGAGTGCTCGCCGAGGAGCCCGTGCGCTGCAAAGCCACGAGCCGTACAAAGAACTGCTGTGCAAACTGGTTACTTCAGCCAGTACCTAGAAATTTTTGAACAGTTCCCGCTAGCTTTTTTAGTGGGCTCGGCTGGGTTTGCTTTAGGTGAAAATGCTACCATCTGCTACAATTACATAATTAACCTTCATAGTTCAGGCTTAATGATGATGCTCATTAAGGTTGAGGTTTTATTGGCTGAGTGCTGTCACCAGTTTTGCATGGAATGGCAAAGGCAACTCTAAGGGCCGTAGTTTGAAGCATAATTAGCAATATGTGAGCGTTACCCAGGGGCAGGGGTGAGGGAAGGCTGAGGACTAGGTGGGAGCTTCGTTTTRTTCTATGCTGAGGCTGGAATGCAATGAACAGGAGAGGCCTGCCGCATCTGGGTCACTAACAACAATCAGCTACAGAGGTGTGGCAGCACATTTGGAATATATGCGTGTCAGGACGTCACAAGATCTCTGTCATCCACTGCCGGCTGTGTGACTTCCATTTCCTCAGTCAGACCTCCTCTGACCCCAATTTCCAGTATTTCTTCATTTATTCTATCATTAGTTAATGAGTGTAATTTTGCTGCAGGCCTTTCTCAAACGGTTTAAAAAAAAAAAAAGCAGCAAATGAAGTATTTCATTGAAGAAAATGCCCAGGCTCAAAAACTGTGTGGCTTAATCCATCTGTGTGTGTAAGACTCTTAAAAGATTAGGTTGTGATGCCATAAAAATATGTAACCGCTATTCATACTACGTTTAACTACAGCCATCCTCTGACTAGATTTGTCCAAGAGGAACGTGTGTAGTTCCCCGTCATCTTCCGTGAGCTACCTCGCCTACTCTAAAAGGTCAGACTCAACACCTCAAATACGCATAGAAATAATCTGCATCACAAGGCATGTTACGATCTTCCATAACCCAACAATTTATTTAAACTTACATCACAACGAGAATCTATTAATAAAATACACCAGTTCACACCAGTCTGCATTGCCATTTTTTAAGGGTAAGCATCTTTCTTCACTTTATATTAAAACTTTATAGAGGTAAAAACTACTGCATTGTACCCGCAGTTCTTGAAATCTATTGTAACATTAGGCAGGTTACAGAGGAACTTTCAGAGCTAATTACACTTCAGTTAACCTCACATTTTTGGCACATCTGAATGCTTTTTATTTTCTTCTTAACATAAAATAATTCTATAGCGAGTCAGAGAACCATTGACATAAAGCATCACTATCCAATGGCAAGTGCTGCCTAAAAGCATACAAAAATTGCATCATTTGGTTACAAAATAGATACTCTTAGTTCTTTATCCCAACACTTAGCACTGAAGTGCCAGGACAGAAAAGGGCCAGGAACAGGGCCRGCCTTGCCGAGTTGCTGCTGGTCACTTTGCTGCAAGGCTTTGCTTAAATAAATCCCAGAGTGATGTGTTAACAAGATGTTGATGGCTTTTGCCTTGCCAGTCAAGGTCATTCCTTTTAAAGCACCCTCCAGCAGGTGCGAGGCCACGAGTAAATGTCACCTCCTTCCTCGTACGCGTTGCTGCTCAAGGGACAAAGCGAACAGAGTTTTGGGTGGCGTTGAAGAGGGGCCGTGTTTCTGCAGGCCTYGGCAGTTCAGTGGCTACAACCGGTGTGGCAGAGCACACGGGGGGCTTGAAGCCACTGCTCGGTCTGGATTTCTTCTGCCTGGCACCATAGCAGCTGCTGCTTTAGAAATCGAAGTGTTTTAAGCAGGAATTAGACATTAATGGTAGTGGTGTGCCAGGCACATATTTGCACAAGTGTCTGCAGTTACTTGCATGGATTTTTAAAACCTGTAGGTTGTGGGTTTGGGTGATTTGTGTTGTACACCACAAACTCCAGCTGCTATGAGCTTCTGACGTTATATTCAAAATAAAAAGCAGCCCATAGTACTTGCAAGCAGGGTTAGTTTTTCCCTGGCTCTTGAGCTGTACTGTTTCAGTCAGAGTTTGGCACATTAACTAGTGATTGTTTTATGTTTCACTGATTGCAGGCTCCACATACTGATACTTATTTTGCGAGACAGCTATTATATTGGTTACGTCCCTTCTGCTCAAGTTGCTCTGGTAGTAACAAAGACACATGAATGAACTGCTGCAGTTAAGGAGAGATGACGTAGCAGAAGAACACTAAGCATGTTAGAGCTTTCTGGTTGCGTGATAGCTCGATGGTCACTTCTCTTTAATGGGAAACACACGTTTATACTTGCCACGGCAGGGTTGCATTCCGTGCGTCTTTCCAAAGCCCCAGTCAAACAAAAGCCCTGTTTACTTGATTCAACTTTCCTACTCRTCCTTTGCTGAAGCCCCTGATCCGAAATCTTTTTGGTGAGACCAGTGAGCGTTTCCAAAAGGAGCTTACAGCTGCTAGGAACCATCTCTGACTTTACCTCTCTCAGAGAAAGAGAAATTGAAGAAAGGACYGTAATACTTGCCATATTAGGGAAAGAAAGAAATTACACTGGTAACGGAACAGTTGTTGATGGGGATGTTTGAAACTTACAGTAAGAGAAACTTCAAGGGATCCATGGTACTCTTTGCACGTACTTACTGACCCTGAAAGGTAGCCCTGCCAAAAACCCTCCAAAAATCAAACTCACTCCCAGAGTCAATTTTTGCCTCACATTCACAGTGAGAATTTATCCCTGCATTGATTTCCATTTCCTATTCAGCATTTGCTCTGAACACAGCTAAAGTTAACGGGAGTCCTTTGGGAGACACAAGCGCAGGACACGAAGCCGTGCAGATGGAAAAGCTTTGGCTGAATTGGTCAATCTGCACCAAATGCGAGAACAGGACGGGACGGAGCTGTGACGTCTCTCCTCGTGCAGAGGAGAGAGTGCTGCTGAGGCGGACAAATGTCGGCTGAATACCTTCACATGGATATAGTGCAACTTCTGCTCGTTTAAAAAGCTGTGGAAAGGTAGCCAGCTGCTCGGTACCAGAGTGTGGATGAACAGGCAGCTACAGCCGAGCTTACACCCATGGCTCAAGTGACAGGGGGAGTAACAGCCATTACGTTGCAGGTACGTTCTGGCACCTGCAATATTTTCATGCTCTTTAGAACCTTTGCAAGTTAAAGTGTCAAGGCGTGACAAACTATGTAGCAGTGCATTCCTTATATTTCATATACAAAAAAGGGCTCAAGGCTGGGAGCAAGAAGGCACAAACGTGGGAAATAACATAGCTGAGGAGTTTACACAAAAGTACTGTGTCATTTATTAGGCATTACTTAGCACTTATTTCACATTTTGCCCCCAAATTTCCCAAAGCAAATATATTTCCCCACTTCCTTTCCCTTCGTCCCCTTCTTTTGGATAAAGCTGCCTGTGCTCTATAGATACAGTTGCTGAAGAATATAATGTGAACACAGATAAATACAACATACACAGCAAAAAATGTATTATAGTATTACAATAGTCAAATAATGTAGTTAGCCTCAAGCTACGGCAGTGCCTACGTGCTATAGGGAACCAGTTCAAGAACAGCAAGCGGAGCCACTGTACAGGAACAAAACAGCGTCGGCAGTGTTAGGCAGAGCAAGGGACCGAGGGGGAGGCTTTCTCAGGGCGCCTGAGCAGGCGAAATGGCTGTCAGTCATGGGGATCCGCTCTCTTAGGAGACCCACCCAGAGCCTCGGAGGTTTCTTCAGCCCGGATCAGTTCTGTGGCAGGTCCTTGGAACACCTTTACATTTGTTCATTGTGCATACATATAAAGTCACCCCCACATTTCTCCTGTTAGGCTATGTTTTCTTTATATATTTTTTTTTAACTTTTAACTTTTGAATTTTTTTTTCTTACAACTGTTAAAAAAGTTTCATGGTAAAAATAACTCACTATATGATACATATACCCAAAGTGGTGCGATACTTTATATAATAAAAGATGAAAATAGTCACTTTCCATAATAAAAATAAGTTCTATTTTTTGTTTATTTTACAATATACTTAATAATTCTTTTCTTCTTCTTCACTCTGAAAGTAAATAGGTCCCGTTTTGATAGCGCTTCTGAGTCGATTAAAGTGGCAAGAGACTGGAGAATGGCTTATAAGCATTTTGAGCAGCCGCATTCCACATGTCTCTCCAGTTCTTCCGTGAAGGTGGAGCCATCCACGCACTGGAAGAAGTATTTCCGCCTTTTGCTCCGGAGAGGAACGCAGCACTGCCCGTTGCCGCAGCTGCCGCGGCATTCCAGGCGGGGTACTTTGGAGGCAGTGGCACACGACGTGTAGCCCTGCTGCTTACGGACTACTTCTCGAATAATCTCTCCTTGGCAGAGATTCTCTGGCAAGACAACAGAGATGTAAAGGAAAAAAAAAAAGATGTAAAGGAAAAAAAAAAATGTGGTAACTATTTTGCCAGATATTCCCCAAACATCAGCAGACAGCCCTGTACATGTAATGATATTCAAGGCAAACAGATGGCATGTGCAGGACCTTAATCTTTTACTGCTTTGTACCTGCCATCAAAACAGAGCTTGTGTTACACAAATGTGCAATATCCGGCACAAGGCAGAGGCCAAGCAGGCCTGCTGGCTTTGATCAGCAGTTCTGGAAGTGCTTTAATGAACGCTGAGTGTTGAATCCTGCAACACTCCTGCAAAATATGAATTAGTTTTACTGTGTCTGCTTCTCGGGATCAAAGGTCAGCCTGCTCTGCATGACATTAGCAGTCTGGGAGACCTGAAAATGYCTGTGCCGTTCTGCAGTCACTTTGCAGCAGCCAGATACATTTTGGTGAGGCTGTATACGCGTATAATTTGGAAAGTCTGTGGTTCATTCACAGGAAAGGCACAACCTAAATAAAAATAATACAAGCCAGCTCCTTCCTTCTGTACAGGAACAAAAAAAGGCAGAAGGGATGAAGACAGAACTCACTGAGTTTCCAGTGAGTCTTTTCAGGTCAGGGCAGAAGAGTTGGGCCCCAGCCCCAGTAGGAAAGTCCAGCGTGATCTATGGGATTCCCCAGGAAACCTGCCCAGCTCCATCAGAGGGAGCAAGCTGAGAATCTTCACTGCCACTTCAGATGAGCAGTACCTCCTGCCTTCCAGTTCCTGCTCACGTCATCTACAAAAGCCCTTGGTATGCAGGGTAAGACCTCCTTGCCCAGCACTGCAATTAACTGATCACGGTTTGCTGACGATAAACCTCACAACCACCTCTCCGTTAAACATCCCACCAGAATCCTGGGAGCAGCAAAGCTTGAGGATTCAGGAGAAAGAGAATAAAACCCTTCGCTACAGATGTCCCCCCTTCCATACRTTTGGATAGTAGCTAGCTAGCTATGTGGTTCTTTTCTCCTCCCCGTATTGCTCTGCAGAGGCTGACTTAGCTTTATCTTCTACTATTTGCCATTTACCCCCAAATACGAGTCACATGGAAGAGAGGTAAAAACAAAGGTGTAAAACAGAAATGCAGCAGACCAGCATCCTGGGCCCTGTGGCCAAGCGTACCTCTGTCACAATGTTCTCCACTATAGTTAGGATCGCATTCGCAGTAGGGTTCCCCATGCTCRGAAGTTTTACACTGCCCGTGGTTGCATTTCAAAATCCTGCAGGGATTTGAGGAGTTGTTCTTGTCACAGTACATGCCTGTGTAGCCCTCCATGCACTTACAGGTGTAAGCAACATTGGCCACCATGCACTTACCATGCAGACACCTGGAGAAAGAGAAGCATTTAGAGCTGGCCTGTGTTAGACGTGAAAGTTCCTTTTCCCAGGGATGTTTGGTTTTGGCATTTCTGCCCGTTTAATTCCAGAATACTAATCCAAAAACAGCAGTTCAGTGTCAAACACTCTGAAGAAACTGTGAGTTTTCAGTGAATACTGGGTAACGTTCAGAGAGTACATTTAGAATTTGTGATCCTAAGTGATCTCTTTGAAAAACATTAGGCTCCTCCGTGAGCATGGACCAACACTTGGCAAGCCACACAAGACAGCTCACATTTACAGCACCAGCATGTAGAACAAAGTGCCAACAATCAAGCTGCATGCCCAGGCTTCCTTAGCAGAATTACTCTACAAATAGTATCAGGTGATGAAAAACAGTGTGATAAATGAAGGTGCTTGTGGAAAAGCTATGCACAGACTTATTCATGGGCAGTTGTAGTTGAAGGGTTCCCTGGCTCATGTGGTTTGCAGTGAGCTTTGGTCTTTCTGAGGAATACCACAGGGAGGGGTGTTGATCCTTCGCAGGTTCTCTGACACCATCCCCACTTGTGTGACAGGGACAGACTTGGAATGGGCTGAGGACAGGGAAGAAAGCAACACTGTCCAGCCATGGAAAAGCTGCTCAGGGCTTATAAACCTTTGCTATGTCAGGTCCTACTTGACATAAACTCACGTCTTTCTCTTATTTTTATTTATTTTATTTCTGGTACTTTAAAATTGTTCTCTGCTTATGTTGAATCCTTGTACCTTTCATTTTTAAGCTTTGAACTAAAAAACACAAATAATAAAAGCAGTTTCAGTCAGGTCAAGACATGCAAAATACTGTAATAAAGGGAGTCACAGTCTATATAAACCAGTATTTTCTGCCCTACTAACCAAAGGTGTACTTGGATAGTAACTCTTGTTATCATCAACTACCTGTTCTTTACAGTTGCATTTCCTCACTGAGATTAATCTGTGAGTGTTGGAGCAGACACCTGCTGGCAGGGCACCATACTCCCCTGGACACAAAGGGCTTGGCTTTACGGAGACAACTCCAAAAGGCTGAAGTGATTTAATGAAAGGTGGGACAGTATGCGAGCATTAAAAATACACACAGCTACTTTACTTAGTAAGGGGACTACGTTCATGACTGCAGCACCCTCCTTAGATTATGAAAGAAACAATCCCTCATCATGTAAACATCTGGAACTCCCTTATTATTCTCTGTCCAAACAGAACAGCTTCACGTTGACATTGGAAATTCAAGGAAACATTTGGGCCTCTGAGTGTTTCTTCACTTGGGTCTTCATACCTTTGGTCTGTAAACTGTCAGGTGCTTCTCAACACCTTTCAGGGTTCAGTACTTTGCAGAATTAGACCCAGAAGCAAGTTTAAAATGGTACCTCTGCCAAGTTAAATTTCTGCCCTTAAGAGGGTGATTATCCACTGTGTCAATTTACCTGTCAAAAGTATTTGCTTGTGAAAAGCCCCTTCCACAGATAGCACAACCAAAGTAGCTTCTAAAACAAAAGTACTTCCATCTGCTTGTGAAACTGCACTGAACTATGCAGACTGCTGGTCTGCGTTGGACTGTTTCCTTGTGTACTTGCCATAAGTAAGCTATTCATCCAGTGTTTCTGATGGAGATGTGGTTATTGAGCCTTTGAACTGTGAATGCTTTACACTCATGCTCCCTTCGCATTCAACTCCATGCTATCCTTTAAACTTGCACTTAAAAGGGGTGTTTCAGAGTGTAAGTCAGCTATTTGGGAAATTTAAAACTGTTCACATTGGAGTGCATAATGGTCTTCAGGGAGTTAGATGGAATACTGGGTCCAATGCTGCTGTGAGCATATCCCTAAAATGTGTACCTCCCACTCACAGGTAGCTCTGCTCTGGGTAAGTGCAGGCACTCACCACCTCAGAGATGACCCATACCCATTAACAGGAGTTTTCATATTTTAATGTGTAGAGTCACAGCTGAAAGTATGACCTGCAGTATTAACACCTTAGCTCCTCCAGGACAAAGAGCTCATTTGGAGAATGAGCAACATTAGAACAAGAAGTGGAAATTGAGAGTTGCCATGGATGCTGACTCACAACTGTCAATAATTTCATGTGGGAACCCAACACCTCCAAAAATAGTCAGATGTGGTTTTACAAGATGAAACGTGAAATATGCATTAGCTGTAAAGCTTCCACCCTCCCATCAGCTTTCGTTCGAGCTTACTTGTGGTTGAGACATGGGTCTCCAATTTCCTGGTCACACAGGGGGCCCGTCCAGCCTGGGTGACATTCACAAATCACACTTGTTTTCTCTAGGGACCGGCAAATACCGTGCTTGCAGATATTACAGGATTTGCAGCCAGGAAGGACTCCTAGTGACTGCTGTGGTAAATCCTTGAAATCCTGCAGCTCGTTATTGATGCGGACATCGTGAATACATCCATGAAAACCATTTGGTGTCTTATCTGCACCCTGGCGCAGTGAAGATAATCCAGTAGAGGTCGGGATGCCTTCAGATAAAAACAAAAAGGGAAGGTTTACTTACAGTTACAGTGATAGTACATAAATTATAATTGCTAAYATTTCTTTTGTAACAGCCCCTTGTAATCTTTAAAGAATTAATTTGCATAGGACCTTTGTAAGGTAGCACAGTCTCATTGTCCTCATTTTGGAAATAGAAACAAAAATAAAATCACTTGCTCAAGCTTATGTAAGAAGTATATGACAAAAAAAAAAGCCCAGTTTTTTTGGCCGTTGGCCATGTGTTCTTGTCCTTAGACAATGCTCCTTCTGTCTATAGTTTAATAGCAATTATTCTTCTGAAAGGCTTAAGAACCTACTTGCCARCAGGGAGCTACCACCTCTGGGATACAGCAAGATAGTTAGGCGTTACTAGATCACAGGATTAAGACAGGGAGTGGTAAGAGTGCACCCCACCGAAACTAGTGCAGGAGAACTCTAGAGGCAGAGAACAGTACTTCAGGAAACCAGGCCAAGTCCTTGYGGCAAGTACCCTCCATCTTGTTCAAGCGCTTGGAAGAGTTCACACGCTCAGATGGCCAGCAGATTCTTTTGGATGTTGTGTTATGCCCTTGCCACTGACATCCGCTTGGGCTGTATAGGTGCATTAGCACAGGCAAGTGCTTCCATTTTCAACTGCGTATGGCCTCTGAATTTGCTATCCATAAGTAACTCCGCTGGTTAAAGATGGTCTTAAAACCAAAACAGCATCTTTGTTTAACCATGCGTTAGGAGGAAAGTTGCTAGACCAGGTGATGTACTTGGAGAGATGGACAAAATTCTGGGCGCATGAAKGCTCAGGTCCGTCTTAAAGCTTAGTGTAGGTTAGGAACAATTGCTCTAGGGTAATTTAATCAATTACTTTACACAGTCTGAAGTGGAAGGGCAGCTGGCATCCATGGGAATGCTACATGCGGAGAGGTGGCACATGCAGAACAATGAAGGTTTAGAAAGAAGCAAGAAGAATTTTAATGGGCAATAAAAAAGTCTCCACTGAGCCCTTGGCTTCTGGTATCCAACAGTCCTTCATTTCAGGTCTCAGATTTGTCCTGTGAATGCATTTTTGTAGGTACCTTTTGAGAATACTCATTAACAAAACTTTTCCATGTCATTACATCCCAAGTTCCCTGTGTATAAATTGCTGTGGGGTTGGTATCTTTTATGCTGTGCTAGAGGGAGAAATTGTGACAGCCTCACCAGTAGATTATCTTTGATGCATAATGCTCTTTAATAGCCTGTGACATTCTTAATAGAAGCCAATTATAAAAGTTCAGCTCTGTACAAAGCAAGAYTAGCCAGTTTTCTGATTTACGAGGGCAATATTCAGGGTTCTTTTAGAAAAGTGTTATTAAAAGGAATTATTTACAAAAGGCTTGRCCAGCACCAAGTGAAATTGGTAAGAGTTTCTACTATTGGCTTCAATGAGATGGTTAGAAAAAGCCCAAAGACTTTCTGAGTCTATTATTGTTCTGCTGACTTTTGTATTTAGAATAGGCTGTGTAGAAAATCCAAGAACTCTGTGTCACAGAAAGGGAGAGATTTCAACATTCAGTCCAGAAAAGAGCTGGGGGCGGTTCTGGCAAAAAACAAATAAATTGGGCAGAGCACAGCCTTCATTCTGTCTCTCATATCCAGACACCTAGTCAGTGGGATACTCATTATTCTGGGCATCTGTTCCCCACCCCACTTGGCCCCTCCTTCCCCCAAAATTCAGTACTGAATGTGAAAAAACTTCTTAACTGAAGTTTGGTCAATTCTRGTATCTTTCTAATATTGAAGCTCTGGCTTCAGTTTCCAATGAGAAAACTATTAGTCAAGAAGTTCTTAGTCAGCTTTTGTGTTAACATGGTTTGGAGGTTTTAATGKTTTTTTTTCCCCAAAATTTTTAGACCTCTATAAAATTTCCAGCAGAAATACAGCTCATTTATGGTATATTTAAACCTACTGACTATTGATTTGCTTTTTTGCAGTGACTCTCTGTGATACTTCCATCGTATTCTTCAACCACGACATCTTGGTGCCAGCCAGTTCTGAAAGCTTTAGAAATGACAAACTGATTGCTCTTGCCATGGCTGTATAACACAGAAACTGCCTGTGCTGTGCTGAGGTTAACTTCCCCGGTCTAGGTGCGAGTGTGTGCTGGCTATCCGGTGGGGTGCTAGTGGACTATGGAGTATGAAGCAGAAGAGCAGAGGTGTGGTTTCCAGGCTCTCTGTTCAGGGAAGCAACCTCTTGCAGAGGGGAAAGGAAAACTGCTAGTTTTTCCCCTCTGGAGAGTCCTCTCCATAGGATGGAAGATGATTTGCTTCTGAGAAGACTTGTTAAAATCTCAAAGTCCAGAGCAACTCACTATACCTCCAATGTAGAGGGGTGTGTTGAGGCTGACAGAAGACTGTTTCTGGAGTTTTCCTAGACTCTTGGGAGTCCCCTTGTCCACCACCAGGTTCAGAGTTTGATTCAGCATCATGAGTTCCACACTATGAAACTGCCCATCATTTACTGTTTCCACACTAAAAGTAAAAGAAAAAAAGAGAATTAGAAGATGACGTTAGAAGTCTCCCGGTACTACACCTTGCAAGGCACAGCTCCCATTCCATGCTCCTTTATGGTCACTGTTCTCAACATTTCTTCTAGCCTGAGCCTCCAATGTACAAATTTAAACATTGCTGATGCCTGTGCAGGCAATACCTACACATATGTAACACTTGAGGGGACAGCTAATCAGGATAGTAGCTACTGTAGTTGTGTTTCCCCAGGCAGAAAAGCAAGGGTGTAGCTACATGATATATCGGCTTTGGTGGCAAAATTACTTAAAATCCTCTGTTCTGTGCTCTCAGCCACAGCTTGCTGCCGCCCTGTCACACTGCTTGGTGCCCATGTTGCAAGCAGGATCACTGAGATGATTTCTTTTTGTATGGTTAGTTTAAACTCAWATTATTTCACAAGGGCAGGGAGGGACTGCAGTTTGGGGCAAGAGACAGCAGGGGCCTCTGAAACCAGTATTTCCTCACAGCAGAAGTATCTTGTAACTACATGCTGAGGCAAAGGACAGGCTGAGTTTCTTAAAAGCCAGAGAAGGAATTCAGGAGGTTTTGGCTCATAAATGACTGGGGTACTTTGTTCAATACAATACAGTCCTACCTGAACGCAAGGAAAACTGACAAATTGCTACTCCTATTTGAGAAACATTTAGGTGTAGATTGAGGCTTGAGAATAAAACAGCAGGAATTTTKGGGGGGACAGGGAGCAGGTAGCCATCTGAGCAGACAAGATATTAAAGGCACCGTGTATTTTTTAACACTGTTAAAAAAAACCCACAMTGTTTTTAACACTGATTTTTCAAATGCATGAAGCCTGCAGTGAGTCAGATAACTCAACAGCTCTTTGCTGGTCTGCACCACGTACCATCTTCATCTTCAGTTCAGTTTCCCAGAAATTAAAAGATGCAGTGGTACAATTCAATTTGCATCACACTATCATTTTTTATTTTCAGGGCAGCTTCAGCTCTCGAGCCTTTTGCTGCATGTTGAAATTCTCTGAAACAACTCGATAGCTTCATGGACTCCTAAAAGCAAGAAGGGGCAAGGGTGGGATTACCTGCTCTTGAGCAAAGAGGGTTTCAAATTAGGCTGGTAGTTACAGATGTGACGGGACATTTCCACTGCTGTAGATGTAATTAAATGGTACAGCCTCTGTTCCATACGCATGCAAACATCAGTTCATAATGAGAAYCTAATAGAAGTAGCAGTTACAGCCGAAATTAGACTGGGCTATGTAAACTGCCCACATGCACAGTGTTGCCAGCACATCTTAAGCTTGGCCTGTGAGCACCCTTTTCCAAATTCCTCCTGGCAGGCTCGCTAGCTGGGTGGTGGTTCTGTTACATAAGGATAAAGACAGAAAACACCAGCTGTGGGATTTAGGCATCCTGAGATACTGCTTAGCCAACAATCTTGGGATTGCTGCACAAGTGATAAATACCATATTAAAATGTAAAAGGTTAGTTTTAAGAATGGGTTGCTGCTCATTCAAATGGCCCATAAGCTCAGCATCCTCTCTCAGTAAGTTACAAAATCATGGGTCAGATTCCTTTCAGGTGTTTTGTAAAGCTGCAATGTAGATGTCTCTGAGCTATTTACCCAGATTTTCTTTACTATCAGTGGAGAGGAACAGGCACACTTAAGGAGTGACTCATCTCTGAGGATGAATCACCTTTTAGATGTGTCCACCTCTCAACCTAGATGACATGCTGCCCATCTTCAGCGCCCAGTCCTGCATAACTGATGTGTAAGGGTGTTGTAGCATGGAAACAGGACCTCAACTTCAGAAACAAATTACATGACTTGGAAATTACCAGAATTCAGTTATTCCTGGAAGAAGTTTCATTTTTATAGTGTTTTACAGTAGACCTGACATAACCAATTATACATGAGCAATGTCAGGCAGAAAGTCAGYACTGCAGGCGTTTCTGAGGATGTGCTTGTTTAAGAAGAGCGCACCACTGTTTCAGAACTGAGCTAACATGCCTCTGCAGTGCTGCTGTCCCCACAGGTTTTTGGGATGAATCATGAACACATATGCCTTTAAAAGCTTACGTAAGATTACACAGGTTATAAGATAACAACAGTATATGAGCACGTCTACTGCATGGCTTTACATAAACACGAGGTAAGTTAGTTCTGCCACAGAACAGCTCCCGGGAAAGTTCTGCTGGCTGAACTGCTTGTCCTTGACCTGCAGGAAAGTGGCTGGGCTGCGGTTGCTGCCCATCCTCAGGATGGCGAGAGCGCCCCGGAGAGCAAGGTCTCAAGAACCTGGAGCTGATGGTACCGTCTGAACTGTTTTTAAGAAAAAAAAAAAAAAGGCTTGACATTGTACAAAAATCCAGGTCCAGTTGATCCAGTAGACACTCTAGCTCAAAATACAGTTATATGAGGGCCACTGTAAGGGCAGTGAGTTGCGTGGGCCGGGATAAGAGTCTGAGGACTTATGCTAGACTCATTGCCAAAGGTGATGTAGTGCCTGCACGTCAGAAAAGCAAGCCTATCATCACTGTACCCGAGTCTGCTGTATTGGAGCCCACACCTCTAGCAGACTACTTTATGGATTGACAACTCAAGTAAGTTTGAAAACAGCTGGTCCAAACTTTCTGTTTAGATATTCTTGAATTCTGCTAAGTATCTGCCACATTACAAGAAACAGCTGTGTTACGGCAATGCGCCGACTGGGTGATCCCTATGTGCTCCCTGCATATCTAACTGTTGTGTTGCAATGCCTAATTCATATGGGTAAAGTACTTAGACTTCCAGCTGAAAGGTGCAAGATAAATGGAAATGCATATTTGTAATTGTTAGTCTATGCAGAAGTGCCAATGAAAGGAAGAAGTATAGCCAAAACCCATCAGCTCTGACAGCTGAGCATTGAGGAGGTGGGATGGATGGCTGTACGACAGGGAACCCTTCCCTGGTGGGATCAATATCTGAAGCTAATGCACAAAACYACATCGTTATCTGAAGAAGGCCAAGCTATGACCATTTGTCAGAGGACAACATTATCACGTCTGGCAGGGCTGGCTTTTCCCTGGGCCAGGATTTCACAGGCATTAATCACCTACTCCTCCACAGCGTGTGCTTTTTCCAGATTATGCCCTGACTAACAGGCAAACAAAAGTCTGTGTGTCCTGGCGATGGAAGCAGCCACCCCACGTGGTGCTCATGCCTTTCAGCATACCCAGGGCTGGTATTTTTGCTGGAAAGGGAGGGAGAGGTCCCTGTCTGTAGGTACACGTGGATGAATATTACTCAGTTCTGACTCGTTCACTTTTAAACTCTGAATTTAAGTAATCTGTGCCTGGACTTTGAGAAACAAAATAATTTACAGCCTTCACCCAACACTGCAGTTTTGTAAAGCAGATAAAGTCAAAACAGGCAAAGCACTCATTTGCTTTTTGAGAAGATGCAAACACATGATAGAAAAGCTGAATGTGGACAGCCAGGATGGCAGAAAATCCCCAGCCAGGAGATACTTGTGTTAAAGCACTTATTGCTGTTGCTGACAGAAAGACATTAAGATGCCCTTTGGATTTTGAGAGAGATGGAGACCACATCGGGGGAGAAACCAGCGGTGAGAGAAATGCTACATGAACTCTCCTCAGAGCCTCTTATGTAGCTGGGCCTTTAGGAGACTCAGCAATCGTCTGAGACAGTTGGAGACAGTGGCTTGGCTGGAGATGAAGGGAGGAAAGCCACAGACGCTGAACAGCGCATCACAACGCAGCTCGCTGCACAAACTTGCTGTGCTCGGCTTTTTTTCAAGGGGCCTCTTCCTGACCCAGCTCTCTGCAAGGGTTTTATTAAAATCTTAATTGAATTCTTATTGGGGATCAGGTGGTCTTACAGAGCTCTTCCTTCTGAAACAGCCCGCGGTATGTAAATACCTGCCTCGGAGTCAGGGATTTATTATTTCATCAGCAATCCCGCGCTGCAGCGCTACCGCGCGCGCTGCCAGAGGGCGCGGGCTGCGAGCTTAAACCTGCCGGACTGACAGCGGCAGCGACGTGGCGAACGCCAGCCGGGGGATTAAGACAGGAACACGGAGGTGTAAACGCGGTAGGGCCCCGCGAAGCCCCGCGGCGAAGGCTGAACGGGCGGCGGGGGCGGGAGCGGCGGCCGGGCAGCAGAGGGCGACGGAGCCTCGCGGACGGGAGCGGGGGGCGCGGTAACGGCACAGCGGGGCCCGCGCCTTCCTCCCGCCGCCCCGCAGCGGGCAGGGCTCCTTCGGCTTCCTTCACCGCCGAGCGCTGCACTCGCTCGCTCAGGATACTGAGTCAGAGCAGCCTCCATAAGCTGATCCGGCGGGTTTGTTTTGGCTCGCTGCTCAGAATTTATTTACTGAAACAGAGCCCGCCATGTCACACACCTGACAGCTGACTTGACATTACCCGACTCCTTCCTATTTGCAAAGGTTTTCATGCTTTATGGTTAAATCAAAATAATATGTCTGAGCAAAGCAAGGGAGAAGGGAAAGGAACTGAAGGAAGAAGCCAGAGGGCTGCTAGATTTGAGCCAACTGCTTTTCTTGGGGGCACTAACAAACCAAGTCCCGGCTTTTGAGATTTTTCCAAGCTATTAAAAAAGACAGTCATGAATTTTTAGCCAACTTCCAACTGCAGTATTCTGGGCCACCACCACTGCATATTATGTAGTTTACAATATATTCTTGTTGAAAAAAGGGAGGAATTATGTTTGAAGTGTAAACATTTGAAGTATAAGCAAGGATTTTCAGAATTTAATAATTAAACTTGCTAAAAAGTAAGCAGTAAAGGAGCCAAAAGACCAGTTCTATATAACACAGAAAGAGTCTTCAGGACCCAGGAATTGCTTCTCGTACTGCAATAAGCAGTCTGGTGAGGGCCCATCTCGTCGGACATTTCATAGTCTGTACTCACAGTCTCCACAGGACCTTCACTTGAGTCTTGTTACAAACAATACTGAGAAACCATTTCAGTTCCTTTCCAAACGTAATCACTTCTGGTCCCTTAAAGTACGTATACTGAGGGAAGGGAAGTAACGCACAGCCAAATGCTTAGGGTCGGCAGGAGGATTTCTCTAGATCAGCAGTGCAGTGAACAGATCCCAGTCGGAGCTGGCTGCCCCGGGAGCCCCCTGGGTGCTGAGGAGGGGAAGCACCGTCCGGCGGTGCCCTGCCTCCCAACGAAGGGGACACGCTGCTCCCCAACCAGCAGCACCCCTCACCTTTCTCTTCTCCATTACACTCACTTTTCACAGCCCAGGTTACACGTCTTGCACAATCCATTACATTGCTTTCATCAAGGTTACCCTCACTGAGAGCTGGCCATGGCATCTGATCAGATTTGGCCAAAAAAAAGGAGGAAAATACTGGGCATGTGAGGAGAGGCCAGCTTCCAAAGCTCATGAGAAGGCCCCTGGGTCCAGCACCTTCTGTTCCCTCTGTGCCCGGGTGGGAAGCCCGGAGCTGCCCTCACAGGGAAGGGAGGCCACTAGAGAGGGCTCTGTAAAAGAGTCATTAAAATTTCGTATCACAGGGAGCTGGCCTCATCTGTCAGAGCAATTCCAGCAAGGTGAGCCAACGGACCCACTGCACAGGGCACTGCACACAGGCCATGCCCACGGCCTCTGCCGGGGCCTCAGACTCCAGAACACAAAGAAATGAAGGGAAAGGGATGTTTATTAAACACAAAACCCCAGGGAATATATGAAAGAACTGATTTCCACTCTCATTTTTTATCTATTTCTCTTCTCCCTCCTGTATTTTCTTTCCCCTCTACTCCAGCCCCAAGCACACACAGATGTTATAAACACTGACTCTCCTTGCTCTAATACCTATGAGAGATTTAGAGCTGAGCCACTGTAAACATGCCAGTGAACAGAAATGCATTAAAGGATTAAAGCATTCAATTTGAACTTGTAAAATTTGGGCTTTGGGGTTAGATTTTTTCACTGACATGTAATACACCTTCAGTGTAGAGAGCAGAGAACAGCAGGGCAGAGAAGTCAAAAACAAAAATAGCTTTAAGTATCACAGCAAACCATGTCACTGAGAAAATGTATAACCATCAATTATGCAAATGAGGACATCAATTCATTAGCTACAGTCTCCAGATTTTCCTGACCTCTGTCTTAATGGGGACATGCCTCATTTGAAGCACAGAACAAAGCAAACACAAGGATGGTAAGTGACTGGGGAGTGAAGGCCATGGGGAACACTGAACTTAGATAATCTTTGAAAACATTCAGAGTAGAAGGGAATAAGCAGAAATACATGTCCAAAAGAGCTTAAGGAGCTTGCAACACATGGGAAGAGCAGGCACCAGAGAAGAGGTACCGAAATCAAGAAACACAAGGTGAGAGCTGCAGGGAACCGCATTGAGATGTTAGCGATTTGGGAGCTGTGAAACTCATACTGTGCCAGGCTGACTTCAGCAATCAGTGGTGATGGTTTTTCACCTTTCCAAGCTACAGTTACCTCCTGCCCTTAGTTGCAGTTATAATCAGTCCTTGGCCTAAAATAGATTTAAACTTCTCCATGGCAACAAAGGCAAAATCATAATTGGAGTAGTGTTTGTGCTACCTCTACAATAACACATCACTTCAAGCACTATCATCTTCAGAAGCCAAATAAAAACCACATGTTGAGAAAAAAGTATGAAAAATGCTAATGAAACACAAGGCTAGGGAAATAAGAGGTGAAAGAGATATATTAAAGCACTCAAGTTCACTTTCAGCTTAAAATATACTCTCTTTTGTTATGTTCAATCCTGTTTTACATTACTTGAGCGTTAGGTCTCCTAGGCTGAGAGCACTCGACATTAAGATTTTTTTTTCCTTGATACCTCCATTTTCATTTGCTTGGTTTTATACCTTTTCTCCTACTTACAACTCTGTAGACCACCCAAATAAACCTTCTTTCTCTTCTTGGTGTTTACAGCCCTTAAACACTGGCAGCTGATTACCGTATCTCCCTTAATGATCGTTTGGCCAGGCTATGCATATCTAATTTCCAGTCATAATTCAATTCCTGCAGCACCCCTGCCAACAGTGAAAGTTATTATATTACAGACCGTCTGAGGGAAAGGCAAGGACCTTTTTTATACCCCTGCAACATGCAATTAACACAGTCCTGACCCCTTTCCCTAGATTATTCATAAAAGGGTCAGATTCATGGCCAGGGTAAACACTCCTTGTTTGCAGTGAATTCTCACAGTGTCCCTGACATGGGCAAGAGGTCTGACACCTTCCTCCAGCCACACTGTTGGGGAGCTGAAGCCTGCACGGGTCTCCTACAGCATCACCATGTCTCTGCAGAGCTGAATGCTTCATTCTGCTAACTGAGAATTTGTTAAACGCAAGCGTAATGGCAGTAAAAATAGCTTGAAAGAAGTCTTCAAGTTGAAGGCCTCTCCTGAATGACAGATCACAGTGTCACTGCCTTCCCATCTTACTCCACCAGAACAAGCTTGCACATCACGGCACACAGCGTATTGCGGTGCAATGAGCTATTGCATCTCGGTATCTTTACTGTAACAGGCATCATATAAAATAACAAACTCAGTAAATACAGAGTGTAAAAACAATCACATATAGATTCTGCAATGCTATTGGGACTCATTAAATCAGTTATCCTCAAAAAAAATGACACTGCAAACAGCACAGAGGAAGGCAGGCCCTGGCACAGCAGCAGGGCCAGTGACAGCACCGAGTGCCACGTCCTCCCCAGCACCGAGGCGGTGCTGTACGTGCACAGTTGTGTGCCACACACCAGGACRTGCAGCGGCACAGCCCCCCCACTCCGCCAGGACTCGGAACAAACCAGGGTGCTTGGGTTCACTTTTTAGCACCGGTATCAAACTCTATTGAAAACAGCTCTGCCATTCAACTGGATATCAAATCTCAGGTTCTGATGAGGAAATCCATCAAGTGTCTTCACAGAGGCATTTCATTAGGGAGAATACTTTACACCATCTATCCCCTTTTCAGCTCTGGAAAATATGAAGGTATCTGCCATTTAGCAGCAGGGACCAGGGCCACTACAGAATACAATTAAAAGTGCTTCCAATTAGAATGACAGACAGAGAATGATAGGTTTTAGCTGAAATTGGAGGCTAAGCCCCAAGAAAAAAAAAACAACTGTGTCTATTTAGAAACCTGATACATGGTCAGGAAATGAAATTGTTTCCACCTTGTCTGTGGCAACATACCCACAGTTGTATGCCTTTACTTCCACAAAAATAAACAAAATTCATTGCTATTTGACAACCAGAATAGCAGCTGCCATACCCACCTTTTCCAGCAGCACTGGGGCACACTGGCAAATGCAGAGCTGTGGGTCACATTTCAATACTGGGAAGAAGCACTGAAATAATTGTGCACAGAACCATGCTGCACCTCCATGATCACCCGCAGTGCCAGTTCTGCACGCGCTTCTTCTAACAGAGACTGTATCGATTGAATCCAGAGCCTGGCGCTTGGTATAAACGGGATATAAATCTATCACCATTGTACACATCTAAACTTTGTGTTAGTCATTGTGTTTACAAGAAATTTACAGGTAGAAAAAAAWAAACATTATATTAGCTTGCTACATTTTGTTGCAAGGCAAAAACCTCACAATTCAAGACATGAGCCAGTCATTAGTGCATAGGAAGTTTATAAAGTCATTTTGACTACGATTAGGTTTATTCCGTCATTGTCTATTATGAGAATACCTCAACCTTCCTTTGATGTAATTGGTATTAACCAACTTCGGCAAGATAATACTGGACTAATGACCTGTGCTATAGCAAGAAAATACCTTTTAAAATACATTTGCACCCCTTTCTCCTAGTTACTCACTGGAAACAGAGTTCAGCACAAGAGCGCGTTTCCAACATGCAGAAACCAAACTGACTGCTCAGAAGGCGGACTAACATCGGCACTAATTTATGAGGCCTCAGGAGCTGCCAGGACCACTGTCATGGTTTCACTGATGCTCTCACTAGAAGAAACAGTGAGGCCATGTTACGGACCGACTAATGACTAAATCGGGTTATCTGCTGGGGTGAAAGAAGTAGTTCTTATTTCACAATTACTTTTGGTTTGGCTGGGCAGTTTTAAGGCTTGAACTGAACTGACTGAACTGGCTAAAACTCAACCCAGCTACTAACTTTAACAAACAGGGGAAAACCTTCATTTATAATTTGGGTTTCTGCATTTTCAGCAGCAATTTTCTTTTGATGATAGAGCTATATTAGTTTTAGTCATAGTCAAATCACTGCAGAGAACAACTTTTGGCCTCACCATTCATTTTTATATACACCCAAGACTACTTCAAACATGAAAACCACCAAGTACCTGCAAGGCGCTGAGCTACTTCTAGAGCTCAGCAAGCTTCCAAGAGCAAACACCTTCCTTCTTGATGCTCTTGAAAATACTTCTGAATGGTCAACACTCTCCACTGCAAAGTAAAATGTCATAAATGTGCAGGATTTGCTTTCCATCTTTAGGTGTAATCCTCTGAAGTGTCCAATACAGTCAGGAGAGAGAGGAGCTGCATGGGGCCAGTATGCTGTGAAGTTAGACTCTAACTAGAGGCTGAACTCAGGGTATTTTAACCCATTGATTCATTTTGGGTGTGTTCCCCTCCCCACTTTTGTTTAGTTATGAACTATCCCTATCTCATCACCTCTCATTTCTTCTTGGGATTAATACTGGCATATTGCTGACTTCATGACATTTTTATTATTATTCTGTGCTGAAAGAAATCAGCATTATAATGTTATTGTACTAAAGATATATGTACATGTGTGTGCCGCAGTCCTCTGTTTTGCAGAGCTCTTCCTAAAAGGCTGCTGATCGACAAAGCAACCAGCGGGGATGGACACAGCATATCTGCTCCGGCTTCCCTCCTGTCCCCTTCAGCTGAGAGTGCACTGCTGGGAGATACAGGTGGAGCCGTGCAGAGGACAGGTATGCAGTGACTGAAGTAACAAGGTACAGACCAGCTTATGGGTGTTTGTTTTAGAAAACAACATCAAATCAATTTGCTTAACAAAATACACAGACTACTGACAATTTGCTTATATGTTGTCTATGCATTAAAGCCAGCACAGTTTGCTTAAAAAGTGGTTTGGGAGGAGTAGGACTGTCTTCTGCCACCTGTTTGAAATTGATTTGGGTCTGCAGCAGTATTCCTTTTTTTTTTTTAAAAACAGTGATAAAGGTGACAGCGATGGTGTAGATAGCCACATTCCTGATCAAAAGGATACAAATAACATCTCTGCTTTGACTTCAAGTGGTCATAATACAAGTTAATTCAAAGAATTAGTTAAAATGGCATGAAACCCTTCGTGGCAGAGGAGCAGCTACTGAGTTTATTGCCTTCACAGACTGTGGCATAAGTTCTCCAAAGTTCAATGGTGAGTGCTGAGGGGAAGACAAAGCCAAGCATGCCCCTGCCTCAATCACGGGTCTTCGGGCAAGTCTGCAGCCCGTGCACGCTGGCAGCACCCGTGTGTACTGGTGCAGCCCGGCCTCTGTTGACCAGGGACATCTGAGTGCAACTTAGACCGACAGCCCCAGATTTTGGGCCCTGAAGAAGGTGACCTGGGACTCACGAGAATGTAACGTCTATTTCTGTCACTACCACAGGGCAAGTGGCTTTAGATGACCTACTCCTAACTTCCCGTACCYGGTACACAGACATGCCAATGCCGACTTGCTTTGTGAAAGGTTTTGCCCTCTTCTGATAAAACATCTCACTCTGAAACACCCTACACATATGCGTAAGGTTAGAAATAAAGCTGTGGGTCTGCAGCACAGTGTTTCTGGGTACTCAGATATTACACTGAAGAGAATGAGCTAGGCAGAGGTGAGGACAGAGAGGAGAGATGAGAAACTGTCATTCTTGCAAGAGCTACTGAAGAGATTTACAAAGAAAAAAAATTAATTCAGCTTAACAAGATTTTGCCTGCTAAGTCCTCAGGCAGCCTGAAGGACAAAACTTTACCCTTCTCAAGCTTCATCTCAGCAGAAGAAAATTTCTGAATTTCATGAAAGCAAATATTTGATTCTGAACCTAATGATAAAAGTTAGATGACATTTTAAGGTCTTGGCCTTACATTTTCACTGTCCTACTACACAAAAATCCAGGAAAAACTAGGGAAATGCGATGTTTGTAGTTTGACAAGAATTCACACACTTGTCTTTTTTGTCCCATTCAAATACACCAGAGCCCTTTATAAAGGGAAAAAATAATTCTTCTGTTCTTTGCCTTGGCTCATGCAAGATGTATAAGTACATTCAAATTTTACAACTTTTACTGTGCAGGTCAGAGATTAATAGCAGTTTCTTTCATTATATTTGATGCAAAATTCCTAAGGAGCACCTGAAAAAATAAGTGTGTGTGACAGAGAGAATAAAATGAATTGCAAATATACAGAATTGTCAAGAGCTCAGTGACGTCTCATAGAAATGTCTGAAAAACAGTCTATTTAGAGACCATCCAGAAGTATCAAACAGGAATCCCACCAGGGACAGGCATAGCACAAGCTGCAGACTATGAAGGTATTAGGAAGGAAAAGACCAGTCATGCAGTGAGCTCTGCAAAGAGACTTTCGGTAAAAACTGAGTTTAACAAGCTCTAATAATGATCCTAAGAACAATTAACGCTTTCACTCCTCCAGCACATTTCTCCCTAGAAGGCAGTGAATTAATGGTGAAGCCTCCCAGGCTTTTTTGCAGATAAGCAATTGCAGCTGAAGAGAGGCGATTACACAAAAATCCCATCTCCCCTATCTTTGGAAGGTGTGGAAGTTCTTCCATCACCAAAGCAACTGTTCAACCTCAGCACCAGAAGCGCAGGGAAGTCTATGAAATCTGAGTAGAGGACCAAAATCCTTGAGGACTACCAAGTTCCGTTCTTTGGAGCGGCATGGCYAGGGACCTGTTGTTGGACAACAAGTGCCGGTGGCCACATGGGCTGCTCCCCGGGCTCCAGCCGCCATGGGCAGAGGCTGAGTGATGTGGAACGACACAGGGAGTTTGCAGATGCTGCCGGGGTAAGAGCCTTGTGCTGCTCCACAGCCTGGAGGGAGAAGGGAGAAGGAACCTCACCCTCCGGAGACCTGCAGCACATTTCTGAAACACTTTTTCTATTTTTTGTGCATTTCTGTACTTTTTGTGCACAGAGAACCAGATTTAATTTGTCATCCTGTATGAGGCAGATACAGTAAGAATTTAAGCTCCTTTATTTCAGGCCTTTTGCTTTAACCACAAGAACATCCATCTATGCTATGTAAGAATTAGCCAGACCATGAGAACTGCATGATACAATCTATAAGAAATATTTTTAATGATGTAGCATTTTTGAAAACAGATTATGCAAGGATACTTTTAAAAGGAATTATAACGTAATTTGGGTGTAGGCTCTGCGGAAAGACAAATACAATTACTTCTTACGTTTTCCTAACGGCCTCCTTTTTTACTGCTGTCAGGAAACCTGCATGAAAACATATGATTTTACACCAATAACGTCTGCATCTTGCTCTTTATCAGATATGACAGTCTGTATGCAACATGGCAATTTGGGAACTCTGGAGGGCATTACATCAGTAGTTCGTGTCAAATTTCTTTTTCATTTCTATTAGGAAGGATTAATTTAGCATCCAAATCAATATGACTGTGTAGTAGCATAAAACCTATCAGAAAAAAAATTACAAGTAAGTTCTTATTTCTGGTTCAAGGAACAGATGTAGGAAAAAAGGCTGAAAATAGGAGCTCTCCCTATAGAATACAGCTAAACAGACCAGTATCAATGGCTGAATGCTGAAACTACAGAACTACATGCTCTTTGTTAATTCAAACTTTTAACAATTGGAGCATGGTGGTAAATAAAAGCAGCACATTCCTCATCAGTTGGTATCTTTAAATTAAGGTAGGGTATCTGTGTAAAAGATTTACTTTATTTCAAGAACTCACTGTTGGCTCAGTACTAAGTACTGTCATGGCATGGAAGAGTAACTCTCACCAGTGCAGAAACCAGGAGGCCAATAAAGCACCCAGATTTCTGTTCTCATTTGTGCATCTACAGAATAATTAAATAGAATAAAAGAAACAACAAATAGGAATCCTACTTCAAAAATGGATCTTCTTTAAGATATTTACTATGACATCCGGGAAACTGTTATTCTGCAGCTTACAAGCGAGGAGTTCCAATAACAGACCACTCAGCTTTTCTTTTAAAAGGGCGAGTTCAATCATTGCATATTCATGCATTAACTTGTATTTCTTTCTAACTTGATGATAAATGACAAGGTATTTTAGGTAGTCTTTTCCATTGGACATTTGCTGACCTTTATCTGACTAGAATGAAAGAAAAGTCCAATGTCAACTTTAACCTTTCTATCCAAACATACCATAGGAATGAATGCATGTAAAGCAAATCTGAATGTACGACGAGTTAATCTTGGGCTTTTCCAGACTAATTTTGTATTGCAGTTCTACTTAAATCTGCTCAAAGGAGCAACTAAGATACAGGAACAGGTCCACTCCAATAGCCAGAGACAACCTGCCTTCACAGAACAGATAAAATGAATTGCTCTTTCCCAGCAAGCCTGCAATCCGCTATTATGCCACACATCCCTGCCCTCAATCTCCTAGAATAGTTTTGCAAAGTGAGGCCACCTGCAGAATATGCTACAACAGTAAGTTCAGAGCACACACACCACGTGTCTGGTACAAACCTTCACCCTGGCCGTACGCTAAGGGGCTGAGGGAGAGTGTTGCAATGTAACACATTGCGTGCTTCGTTCTTCCAGCACCCTTCTGCTGAATACTACTGAAAACGACCACCAAGTATGCCTTACTCACTGCTGGCTTCCAAACCTGTCTGACAACAGGTTTTATCTTATCCTTACAGGATATTACCTGTATTAGCCAAGTACTGTGCTAATTTTACTGTTCTTAAGTACTATTAATAAATCTTATCATGGAGACTCTGATGAAGAATTACATACAGATAATGTGGCTTGCCAATGACTTCCCACATCCCATCATGGGAGTACCTGAAATAGCCAGCAAAACATCTCAGTTACAACACAGGACCAGGTCAGTTATAGATTTCCTGCAGCTGTAGCTGACACAGTTCCCACCAGGCGGTATTTTAAGGCCTCCTCCTCTTTTGGCAGACTCTTCTGAGGAAAAACAAGAGCCAAAGCACTGCTCATCTATTCCAAGAACTGGACCCCTTTTGGAGGATAGCAGCGCCTGATATTGCCCGTGAAAATTAATCTAATAGTCTTTCAACAGCACTTCTCAAAGACAAACAGTCCACTTTTGCTGAGACTGAGATTTAAATGAGGCATCTAAACAAGACAGCAAGGAGTATGCGATAGACAAGGCAAACTGTTTTACCAATGGTGAGGCTAAGATTTGAGTATTTCAGGTTCTCCTAGTAACCTTATTTTTAATGAAAAATGAAAAATTGTGGAAGTTGCAGAAAAGAGTTCCCCAAATTCTTCAGGTCTAGGCAAAATGCATCACACTGAATCAGCTATTCATTTCATCAAAATGCAAGTTAGGAGACAAAGCAATTAAAAGTACAGATAAACTTATGGGAGCCAGTGCCAGGTATAAAAAGGACTTTAATTTCCCTGGAGAAAGCCTCTAAAACATCCAGAAGGTATTAGCGACACAACTTAGAAATTATGGCCAATGCCTGAATAATGGAAATGATTGACCATTGTCCAAGCTACTAAAGGAAATGGGGGAATTTCCATTATTTGGTATTTTCCTGTCAAAACTCGGTGCCAAGCTGGAAGTCCTGTCTTAGCCAAACAGAGCTTACGCCTTAGCTAAAAGTCAAACAGGATATACAGGGAGGTCAAACAGATCCACTCACGCCTTCTACCCTTAAATCCTATGATTGTAAGGAGAGAAGCAGGTTTCCTCCCCCTTCGTCAGCCCTTAAGGAAAACAAGTCTTTTCATCTATTTAGAGGCCCTTTTTGACATTCTTTAGCTGCAGTTTTTCTCAATCAACCTAATCTTTTCCCATCAAGCTCCATGCTAATCCCATTTTGCTCCACTCCTTAAACTAATAAAAGATTAGAGTGACATTTCAGAAAGGGCATTGTATTAAGCAGCTTCTTTCCCATCTCCACAGATCACACAGTACAAAATGTAGTGAACAGGCCATTAATCTTATGGTAATGAGGTGTCAGTCTGAATGGAGACCTCCTCCTTGATTAATATGAAGGGCGCAGGAATAATGAGGACACTGCCGCTTGCCATCACTGGCAACTTTGCCAGAAGGCAGCAGATCCATAAAGTGTTGCTGTGATGGTGGCAACAACTCTTGTCACCACACCGCTCTGCCCTTGACAACGGAGAGCAAGCATCCACACCGATCCGTCACCCCCTGTGCTGCCCACACATAATGAGCTTTTCCCTATGTTCTAATCAGTGGCATAAAACTGTTCAACAACTTCAGCTTTGCTCTAACATGAAATCAATTAGGATTAGCAGCCACACACAGAGAAATTTTTCACACCTATCCAGCTGGTGAAAATCACTAACAAACCACTTTCTTCATTCCTACAGTGGACAAGTCATTGCTCTTCCTGGTGACATCCCTGCACTGGTATTATCCAATTTGCTTTTATACAGAAAGAATTTTCTCATTTTCTTAAACAAGTCACCATTCCCCTTAAAGAAAGCTCTGCACAGCTACCATACTCCTGAAAGACTCAAGTTTTATCAAGTGCTGAGAAAACTTTCCAGAAAAAGTACAAGGCCCATCCTGGCTAGTGATACTTGGTGGCATCCTTTCACTTCCTGTAATAGGCTGCTCTTCCTTAAAGAGCGAGGTGGGCTGGGAAATCCAGCTCTTCTGCATACACAATGCCATGAAACTGCACTGAACCCGAAAGGGCTCCATGTGGTCACAACTGCATGTTTACAGAGAACAAACTGGAGCAACAGGGCTTAAACACAATCAGA
Source organism: Phoebastria nigripes (assembly GCA_035582835.1). NCBI lineage: Eukaryota > Metazoa > Chordata > Aves > Procellariiformes > Diomedeidae > Phoebastria > Phoebastria nigripes. The sequence continues at coordinate 906,974 of JAYKAV010000888.1, read as the reverse complement.
AGGGTGTTAACGCAGGGCGAGGGCTGCTAAAGGAACAGTGGAAGACATGACCAGCAGATCTCTCCTTCCTAGGGGAACGCCTCTGTGCATGGGTTTCACTTTTACATTTGCTTTTCTTTCTTGTGACTAATGAATAAAAACTGTGGGTTTGGTATCCCCAAAASTCAAGTGTCTGAAGGTCAAATTGCCCTACAATTTACCGTTGTAATTTGTGCTTTTTTATGGTTTGTGTAGTTACTACTGATAGAGGTAAGAGTTCTTCCAAAAATAATCACCCTGTAGAGGAATTCAGCCCTTCTCCTCCTATTTGACACAGTCTAATCCTGCAGTTGCACAGTCACTGTTCTGTCTTGGTACAGTAAATTAATGCTAAATATCAACATCAAAGAAACTGATTATTTGGAACTATTTCAAGGACAATATTCACCAAAAACTAAATCTTTACAGTGGATGAGTAAACACAACATTTTTCTGCAATCACAGTAGGACATCGTATCACTGGTATTGCCAATAAATGCCAATTTTTAACCATGCAGCCTCTAGCTAAGCCTTTAGTCTGAGTTTCTTATCTCATTACATACATAAAAGAGATACAGTGAAGTAAAATAAAAGGTTCTTCTCCTATGCACATTTCTTAGAAAAATCCTGCCTCTCCATCTTTTTTGGAAATTAACTGTCTTGGTAAAGCTTAGCTATTTACCTGTATACTGTGGTAGGTGGAGAATTCAGCGTGTCATAGATGAGCCTCACGTGTCCTTGGTACAACTCCAGAGCCAAAGGATCATTGTCTCCTTTGTATAATAAGATGCCATTGTCCTTGTCCGTTGCTACCTGTGAAACATTAATAACCAGGTAAGGTTGCTTGAGAATGATTAAAAAAGAAATAAACCTATATTAAAAATCAAACCAAAATCATATATGCAATTCAAATATGACTTAATAAATCATATATATGAGCAACAACGAGAGAAAGAGCCATGAGACACAAAAAGGTCTTGGTGACATTGAGTGGGCTCATACACAAACAGGTCAGCCTCCCACTAAGGGATGGCTCCCTTGTTTCAAATGAGAACTAGTTTTCAGGAGGTGAAAGCTGCGATTTATTTGATCCCTGTCAGTAAACTATGGCTGTTTTTTTGGCGACACATGAATTTATTCCTCAGCTACCATCCCAGCTTGAAGTGGAGGTTTAGAAAATCAACTCTGGCAGTAGGAGGAGCGTGTCACAATTACAAGCAAACAAATTTCAGCAGGTGCTCATCTGTTCACAGACTTTTTATGAACAAAAAGAAGGAAAGAAGGACCTGTCCCCACGTCCAGCATAACCATGAATTATTCACTCAATCCGAGTTATTAGCAAGTCATGCTGAGTTCAAATGGGACATTTGGAGAGTCAGGAAGAATAGAGTAGCCCTCGTCCCTCTAGCTTTGATGTACATCAAGGAAAAATAAATCTTGAACAGTGAATCAAAAAACAAGGTCTCCACTTTCCCAGTCTCCAGCTCTCAAATATCCCTATACTATAAAAGAAAAAAAAAAAAAAAAAAAAAGAAGAGACAAAATGGGATTTTTGGATACAACCTGCCTGTTATCTTCACAGTACATACTTCTTGAGATTTCTTGCTCATTTTTTTATAATGGCTGTTAAATGCCAAAACTAAACAGTACATTTAAAAATCTGTTTGCATTTTTATATATATTTAAATACTATTCTTTTGCCCTTAAAAGGTTTTTTTTCTTGAACACTTTTAAATAAGACTTCCTCTATCTGTTCTTAATAATCAATGTCGTATTCTAATTTTAATTCACTAGTGATTAATTACTGGATGCAAGGATAATATTCAGCCTGGGAAACAAGAAGTGAGAAAGTCATCCGCATGTGCTTTCTGTAATAATCAGTTTTATTCTTCAAGCTATGGCTGATGTAACATGTTTTGTACACTTAAGAAGACAATGTCCAGATTTTCAGCTTTGAAGTTGACCTATAGCATTTGGAGCCTTTGGGAGCCATATTTTAGAGTGCCCATATTTTAGAATCTCTTTTGTGATATTAAATAAAAGGGAATTTTGAAGAAAAACTGGAGTTTCAAATATACATGAATCAGCTTCATTTTCATATGAGCTGTATACTCATGCTAGTAAAGAAAAGATAAATATTAATTATGGAATTTTCTCATTAGAATAAACTTTGCAGGAACCACCCTTTAAAAATCTATTCCTAATGTGGAAATTCGGTCCTTTTTCCCATGTCTTGACATTGGTATTTTAATTACAACCAAACTCCATCAAGTAAGTCTAGAATATGATTTCCAACTGTGGAACACAATCTCTTCAAATTGAGAAAATAAATGCAATAAAATAAACATACAGGGATGATTTTTCTTCTCACAACTTTTGAAATGTTATGCTTCATTTGCAGGCTGAATCTAGCATAGAAATAGTCCAGATTAACAATCAGTGGCCTAAGAAAGAGATGTGTCATGTCATATATGTGCTCCACACATCTCTTCATTAGAAAACTTATAAACCTAGAAATTATTCCCTCATTTACTTTGGGATATTTGGGGAAAAAAAAGATCAGTTTAATGCCTACTAGATTGTGAATGCAAATAACTTCCAAATCACTTAAATATCATATTGGGCTAAGTATCCACAACACCTTTGATCCACAACCACAAAGATGACAGTAATGGCATGGCACCTCTAATATCTATTTTCCATTGCCTGTTGAGCCTTAGACCGCAAACCAAATTTAGGTGTAACAACAGGATGTAACAAAATCCCAGGCCTTTTATCTACTGAATGTGCACAGTAAAAAAGTAAGCAAAATATTGTCTGGAAAGGCCATTTAGAGCAGCCTCTTTTAATAAGTCTCCTAATATTAAGCACTAATTTCTACAGGATGAATCACAATGCTGTAGATCAGTAAGAAAACAGGGAGGTTTGCTGAATCATCTCTAGTTACATTGCCAGTCTGGGAATAAAGGAGTGGTGAGATTCTGGAGGCAGGGTATGTGTCCACAAAGGTACAGTGGTGCCTTAATTGCTCCTTAATGTTTCAATAATTTTAGAGCAGACAACTGGCTCACAAGTTGTCTCTAACTTTGTCAGCATCTTGGCCAATAGACCCTGTTCCTTCAGAATAAAAAAATATATACATGTATACATATTATTGCTTAGAAGAGCACTGGGCTGGCAACTGATGTCCGGTGTGACATACCTGGAGGGAGATGTTTGCCTGAGGGCGAATTTTGGCTGATGGCAGCTCCACGTAGGAATCCTTCCCAACAAAGTTGACTGTGATGAGCTTCTCGCACTTCTGCCCAGCAAAGCCAGCGAGGCAGCGGCAGACGGGCTCATGGTGTGCGACGATGCACTGGGCCCCATTCTGGCACTCATAGTTATCACATGGGCTTGTCTGCAGCAGAACCATCGGTGGAGGAGTTTCACAGAAAAGTCCACTATAGAAGGTAAAGGAAAGAAGAAGCGGCCTCAATTATCACCAGTTTTTTAAGGAAGGAAACACTTTCAGATGCTGATGTTATACTACTACTGTGGTATAGCGACTCTGAGATTCAGCTACCATGTGCCTGCTTCACTGTGTGAAAGCTATACAGCATAGTGCTGTACAGAAATTCCCATCCTCGGTCTGAACGAGCCAGTTCAAATACTGAAAGCAATTTGTACTGCACTTTGCACTGGTTATTTAGCTCGCAAGGTACAGCAGTCTATCTAAAATAGCTTTCATCCCACACTGTGCTGTGCAGACATTCCCAGCAAAAACTGGGATCCATTTAAGCCCAAACCTGAGATTTCCTCACCTGCTCTCCCTGCCATCCAGAAACATGCACCACTCCTCAGCTAAAAATCCCCATCCTAGGCTTTGTGACTTGAGTCTACCTCTGCTGGTGGTAAGCAAGGGGAAAATCCTCTCTTTTTAGTGTTTTTTACAGCCTCCTCACTTGCTTTACTGTATATCAGCAAGTGTATCAACAGATGGGCAACTGCTAAAAAGTCTCAGAAGCAATGCACTGATACCACACTATTTGATGGGCAGCTGCCCTGAATTGGTTGTTTCTGACAGCATCAGGATCATCAACTTTATTTTAGCTAAGTTTGTGGTTGGCAATGTCCTGGATCAGAAAAATGCAAAGGAAAGGAAGATCTCCCAGAGTCAGAGGTAGCTGAAAACCAAATGCCAGATCTGAGTACTTGTGAACTCGAATCACATTCAGATCTGGAGGAAAGCGCTGTGGTTCGGTCTTAACTACACGAGAGGCTGAGCAAAACCCACATGTAGGAACCTCTGACCTCTGAGGCTTGGGCCACATCATGCAGGAGCTGCGATGCCTCAATCCCCAGGCTGCCTTCCTGGGTTCAGCATGGCTGCACGCTTCACAGGTTATTTGCTGGAATAACTCAGCTACGCTGAAATACCGACACCAGCATAGAAGGAGCAGGGAAAAGGGAGAAAGTGCAAAAAGCTGCAGTCATCTTTCACAGTGATGTCATGTGTCAGACTAAACTGCAAAAAATAAATGAAAAATCTCTGCCCAGTACACCCACTGGGCCTGTGCAATCAATGGGTACTGCAAAGGGACCGGGCCAGGCTTGCTGGCTGCACACGGTATGCTCCTGCACCTATACCCCAAACTTCTCATTACAACCACTGTCCAAACCCAACAAACCCTTTTTGTACTGATGAGAGAACATAAACTCTTTGCACCGAGTTCTGTGACTGCTTGAAAATGTGTAGACAGTAAAATGATGAAAAATTGGTAGCTGGTGAGTAGGGAGCGTGTGTCAGGCTGTGCTGCGGGGAACACCATGGGGATAGCTGCGGTGAGGGCTGTRGGCTCAGGCTCCTGCACCATCTCTCTGTGTTATACAGCATTCGTCAGCACGGGGGCGGAGGGCTAGCCAGGAGAGGATTGTGGCAGACCCATTCATGCAGTGAATAACCCATCAGCCCAGTCCTGGAACAGTGAAATCCCACTTGTCCCACTAGGATTTTCCTGCCATTCAGGGAGCACTTTGTGGAATAATAGCACTCTTACAAAAACAAAGCAAAAAAATGCTAAAAACCTCACTCCTCTCCAGTAAAGCAGGTGAGACTAGGAAGCTCAGTGAATTTCTAGGCAACGTTCCTAGATACAATTAGAATAGAAACCCAAGCCATTACCCTACAGTAAATACTATCGATACAAGACATGCAAGAACAGCAAATAAAACAGCCACAACATACTCAAGACCAATCTTGCTTAGCCACAGAGACCAGAACCTGCTGTCTCTGTAACAGAAGGAAATAGAGAAGACTGCTTTCCTTTCTGCATTTTCTCATGTGAAATTTTGCACAGAGTATCACGGCTCTATCTTTAGCGCTGTGTGGAATGAGAACCCCAACCTCTCCCTGCCCCTGTTCTCCCAACACACACCACTCTCTGGTCTGCCTCTGGGAAACACCGAAGAGAGAGAAATACACAACAAAATACGGATGGGCTAAATCCTGAACTGCATCAAAAGCAATGGAGTTGCTCTGCTTTTCTATCACTTCTGAGAGAAGAAGAGACACAGGGTTTTACATTACTACTTTTACAAAAGGCAAACTTGAAGAATGCCTTGAAAGGCACAAACATTTGGGATTTGCACCTGGGAGAAGGCCAGAAAAGCTCTCCTTTCCCCACAGCCATTATACAACATGGAGCACCCTAACCGGCTTCCTAACTTTGCCTAAATCTGTATGTTGGCCTTGTACACAGTGATGTGGGTATGGCAAACAAAAATCTATTATACAGAAATAAGCATGAGGAGGGTGAAAAACATGGCTGGGGATTTCCAAGGTCTAAAGCACAGTGCTGTACTGGCCTTTCGTCGCTACCCCATGTGTGTGCCCTGCAGGGACTGTCCCGCTCCAGCCCTGGTGTCACTCGGGGTTGGCTGTGCGGATGTTTCCTTCTTAGCCAGAACCACCTCTTGGTACTTTTCTGGATAAATTGCATTTCAACGCTTTTCTCATTGCATGGCCCTAAACTTCCTTTATTCACCACAAGGACGGAGTGATGTTTCACAGCCAGCCTCCCCATGCCCATCCCATCGCTACCTCGCTTCTCTAAGGGGCAGGGAGTTGCCGTTAACAGGGACCCCTTATCTCCCCTCCCTGCCCAGCTGACACTTAGTGCTGTAAGTGGGCACAGTCATAGGCTGCTAATACTCTCAGCAAAGGGTTTGGGGCAGGGGAGCAAACCACTCCCCGTCAGGCAAGTGGTAAACGTCCTCTACCAGAATAGCATAATCTTGCATAGGGACAAGCCAATCTATTCCTTTAGACACATGTATCTCAAAAGTGTAATCTGACAGGCAATACTGCTGGCAATCAATAAACCCCATTTACTTTGCTCCAAGGAGTATTCAGAGGAGACATACAGGGTCAGTACAGTGTTCAGCCTGCTGTGGGCAGCAGCGGAAATGGGAGCATGGCAGGCAGTACGGTGTGGGGGAATAACTGCATATGGGAAATAGTTGTCTTTGCTCAGTCTGATACGTTTCTCAAACTAAATTTGTTCTTGGGAACATTTCTTTGTGAATACACCTAAACTATGAATTAGTTATAGACTAAGAAACTTTGCCTTCCTGGGCGAGAGCCTTTGCTGCAGCTTCTTGGCAGAGTCCCACAGGCCACCCTGTTCCTGGTGGGTGAGCACAGTACCTCGGGGGGCATAGCACCACTCAGCGAGAGGCGGTTTGGATTCCCCTTTCCAAGAAAACAAGGGAATATTAAAAAATAGCAACAACCTCATGGGAAGATAGATACACAGAAAGCAGTTCTTGCCAATTTAAGGTAGTTACTGCAGTAGCTGCCTACCAGCACAGCAGTCAGACCCTGCCAGAGTTGATGAGCTGAGGACACATCGGCGCCACGTCCCCAGTGCTAGCCAGGCACTAAAGTAGGCTGTCTGATTGGAGCACTTTCCTGTTAAAAGCCTGGTTTCATTAAGTTTGTGATCTCTCTCTCCAGTGCAGGGCTTTGCAGCTGGCTGGCAAACACGTCAGGAGAGCCAGCAATGGGATCAAACTAGGATCGACCCCACAGATGGCTGTCACCCCTGGCCTGATGTCAGGTGTAATTTGTTTTCCAGAGGTGACTAGCAGAAAGGAGGACTGCTAACCCAGCCCATTAGCTTTGTTCTACCTAATGCCAATCATTTTGTTTTGTCTGTGAGCGACAACTAGAAAGCAGAAGGAAAGTCAGTGTATATAATTCTAATTTCATGGAAGTTAAAAATAATAATAATAAAAAATCCATGCGACCCGCAACAGCCTCCACTAACAGAAAGCAAATGTTGCAAGAAGCCAGTGTGTCTGTGCTTGGTGCTGCTCTGAAAGATTCCCTGAGCTCCCAGTACAGCTCCTGCACAACCCTCCCTTGYGCTGAAACCCCTTCAGTGGGTGGCTTTACGAGTGCAGCTGCCCTGCTACTGGCATCTAGAAGATACATTAGCAACAGTGGCTGTCAAGGCCTTTTCTTCTTTATTTTAAAATATTTTTTAAAATGTATTTTTAGAAATAATTAATACTATTTATTTCCCCAGCAGTGGAACATGGAGCACAGCCTGACTTTCATAGCTTGGCCAAGCTGCGTGGTACGTTCTCATTTATTTAAATAATCACTGCTGAGTTTCTTGCAGCAAGCTATCCCAGTGGGGAACTCTGAAGCATCTACACAATGGAGGAACAGTGCTTTCTATCAAGCCCAGCAGCCTTAACGTGTGCTTCCCCACTAGAGCAACATTTATCAGGACAACACTACTGTGAGGCTGATTGCTGGAGGGAAGGTTTGATAAGTTAGGTTTTATCCAATGGGGTTCACAAATTCTTAAAAATGTTTTCATCTACAGGGGGTAAACGAATGTTATTTTGGGAAGAAAACACTGAAAACTTTTCAGGAAGGAAGTGTATTATGTAATTGCAAAAGGCTGCTGAGTGATAGGGAAAGGTGCTGCGTGGAGCACCACTACACATGAACAGTGGATAGGAAATGCTAAGATGGGAACACAGGTGTGTGCATGTTGGTACTGTTGCTTTTTGGGGCTGCCATCAGAGGTGCGTCATTGTGCATGTCAGGCCCTACGTTGTTAAGAATTACTGGAGTGCCATTTGTTCAACTGTGCGAGGATGTTAAGTTTTAATATCTTTATTAATGTGTGACTCCAAGTGGCTTTGACGTACAGCCTAGTGACAACCATAAAATTGTTATAGGTCTATGCATTTATTACAACAGCATAAGCTCCATAACTGGGAGGTCACTCTGCAAACTCACTGCTAGGAAATGATTCCTGATACTTAGCCAAAAAACTTTATTAATCATCATCTTAGGTCTCCTAGTTTCCCTTGTCAGACCACCCCTTGTGTTCTCTCCTTTTCATCAATGCTTGCAGCCTTCAAATACTTGCAAAGTTATCTCCTTGCCACACAGCCCAGCGCCTGAGGCACGCTTGTGAACAGTTGAGTCTATAACCCTGAACATCAGAAGCCTGAACTTTGTCAATCACCATCTTTGCAATTGCAATCTGAAGAGGGGGGAAAAAAAAATCAGAACCCCCTTCAGAGCAGCAGGCCTTTAAACCATGAAAGGCTGGAGTCATGGAAAGAATAATGAGCAGATCATATTTTGTTAGCAGAATTTTAATCCTGAAATCAAACAAGATCAGGAACTATTCTGCATGGAGAACACAAGGGGCTTCAGCTTGCTCTCCGCCTTAGCAGAGGGAGCCTGTTAGTGCCCACTGTGATGTTCTTCTCCTAAAAGACCCTTGCTCCCTTGCATCCTGCACAGGAGATTTAGGGAGGTGGCATGGACTAGTGCAAAAAAAAAAGAAAGCAAGCAGGACACCTCAAGTTAATCCTGGCTCTGCTGTTGACAGGCAGCAGGATTACTTTGCTCACCCAAGTCTACCTTGGGCTATGAAGTGCTGTTTAAGCTAGTAGTTGAGTTTTGGAGCTTTGTGTAGAAAGATGTTTCCTCTTCTTGGAGGACTTGTAGTGGAATGAAACCCCCTCATTTGAGCAAGGGAGCAGGCTGGGCTGTTCCAGGTTCTGCTCTTGAAGCCCCTGTTGTGAGATCAGCCAAGCCGGGGGCACTGCCCAAATTGGCAGTAGAGCTGCTTGGTACACAGGAAGGGACCCAGGCCAGTCTTCCACCTATCCCTGCTGCTCTGCTGAACTGTGTCACAACTCAAAACATCTCTGCCAAACACTGTGACCCTGTCTTCCTGGGAAAAAAATCCCTCCCATTCATCACTGCCTAGTACTGACATGCCTTAAAAATCAGAGGACCTGCAGCAGAAGTCTCCCAGTCACGACCATCTGATGACAGGTTCGAATTACCCTTGACTCCAGATATGGCTTTGCAATCCCATTTCTCAACTCTAACAATTAGATAACATTGAGCATTTACAATTCCACTGTGGGACAGCCACTTGTTATCCTTGCCAGTCACCAATCTGCAAGATCCCTAAGGCCATCAAAGGGATTGAAGCAGAGAATGAAACATGGAGAAAAGGGTATGAATTTGAAATTCAGACGATATCTGATATCCTGTAAATAACAAGTCTGATTCTGTGAAACCACAGGCTGACATCATATATCAATGCCTATTCAGGAAAGTCTGTGTGCTTTGCAATAAAAATGTGTGTTGAGAGGGGAAAAAAACCCCAAAACCAGCAAGGATGAAAGCAAGAAGAATGAAAACAGTTGCAGATACAAAGCAGAGAAAATGATTTATAAGTGTACATGCAATTTCTGCTTTGTCAAGACTGATCTTTTCAGGTACTCCTTCGTCTCATGTGTGTGTTTCAAACACAGAAAAGGTTTAGCTGGAAGGAAGCCAGTATCCAGCCTCAGGCAATGATTAGCGAATCCATTTGGAGCAGCACACTTATCTTTGACAGACAGAGAGATTTCCAGGAGTCAGATATATTGGCAGCTGTCAGAATCAGAGACTGGAAATTTACAGCCCAAATCGTACTGAGCCCATCCACCAACAGGCACAGAGATACTGGCACAAAATCTTCAGACTCATGTTTTCTTGCAGCCAGGTCTGAGGGTTCATATATGCAATTTTATTATCCTTTGCTTACTCTTGTGCATGCAGAGTTTATCTCCATATAATTTATGTGAGTGTATCACCTAGTGTTTTACCAGGAAAGGCTGGGGCAGGCAGGCAGGCAAACTAACACAGCACTGCACAAAAGGCAAATTGCTGTTTTCAAAGCAAGAATCATCAATCCCCTGTATTCAGTTAACTCGTTAAGACCTACTTCAGCTACAAGATTTGAAGCACTGAGCCATCCATTCATGTAGGAATGACAGATCAATACCATATCTAGAGGCTGCTTAGCGCTGAGGATGAAAGCAATTAAAGAAAGTGCCCCAACACTATGTACAGAAGACAGTCTGGGGGAGGAGCTGACTCTCACATACCTGAAACCCTGAGGACAGACGCAGGTGTAGCCATTGACTGCATCTACGCAGACAGCTCCATGGCGACACTTATGGCCCACGCAGTCATCATCATCTATTTCACAGTGTTTTCCACTGTAACCCGGCAAGCACTCACATCTGAAATACAAGAAGATCGCTGTTAATAGCTTGTTTCAACATTCACAACAATAGCACACACAGGCAGCCTAGCACCAATCTGATTTGAGATGGAAAGGTGTTAGCAGTTATTCTTGGAAACATCAAGCACAATTCCTGCCATCAGAAATGCTCAAGTCCCTCCTGTCTGTCTGCAGCTGAGGTTCTGCAGTTTGCTTAAATTCAAGCCGAGCAAAGCAATACCATACCACTGCTTTTCCTCAGCCAAGTCTGTGGAGAAGAGTGATCGTATAGTAGTCTCCCAATTATGCTAAAGGTGACAATGTCTTCCCTAACCTTACAGACTCAAAGGGCAATATTCTGCAAGGGCAGTTGCTCTGATGTCACAGACTATGATTTTGCCCATGTCTGCGCACTGCTGAGTGTCTGAGGTTGGCTCTGTGCAGCTACACAGAGCACAGTAAGGTTCCACCTTCCAAATGGAAGCAATCTGCAAGCAAACCATAAAACTCAGCAAATTTAAAGTAAAAGACCATCAGTTTTGAGACCACCACCTGTTTGTCATTCATTTGCAAGGCACAGCAAATGTTGCTGCAACTACGGAAAGTTGTCTTTGAAACCTGTCCTTTCCTGTGGTGACACTCAGGCGAAGCATGTACCTGCTGCTATGGGGTAACACCATTCATAGGGGCAACACAATAGGATGCACCCAAACCTGCAGACATTGGCTTTTTATTTTATTTTATACAATTCTCAAGTTTGTACGAAGGCTGCATCAGCATTTCTATTATAAACCTTGCAGAAGTTTATAACCTGACAATAGAAAATGCATCCCAAAGTTTCTGACTTGGAACAGATCTTTTGGGATTGCTGAACAGCTTCTTTTTGAATCTGTAGTGTAGACAATGTTTAGTCATGAACACGCTTTAGTCCATAAAACACATTTTACTCCTCCCAGCTGGGTGTTACTGCACATCTGGAAAACAAAAGGCGTATCACTTAAACCAAAACAAGGGAAGACCTACAGTTAACTTCAGCAATAAAAAGAGGTCTGTGCTCTTGCTGGAGCCTGTTGTTTGGACCCAGTGTGCTTGCCACCGAGAGCTGGAAGAGGAGAGACATCACAAAGTCAAGGGAGGCGGCATCAGGCAAGAAACTACTGCTCCACCAACCTCTTCTGCTGGCCGCCTCCTCCCTGCCAGCAGCCTGGTGGGGTAAATGCAGGAGGAGGCTCTTTGTGGAAAACCTCTTCAGAGGAACTGGACACATGGGAGCAAATGAGGAAAGGTATTTCCACTTTCCAGGCAGCAGTCATTGTGCTGAATTTGGTTCCCAGTGACAGTGTGTTTTGGCTCCTGGCCTCTCCCCAGCTCATCAGTGCAAGGCAGTGAGTTGGGGGAAACTTGCCAGAGTGCAACGGTGGGTCCTGTGTTTGCTAATGACCAGTGAATGGCTGCCATAGCATCAGGACTTCAGCAACCATCTAGCTGAAGCACTGAGAAGAATGTGACCTTCAGTCTCCATTTCAAAATATGGCTTGCGACTGGCTAAAAAAGGAGAAACAGGGCAAAGTCTATTAACCTGCAGGCTGTAGGATGGATAACATTATGTAGATGCATATACTTTCTTTCTCCATCCTCCCTACAGGAGAGGCCCTCATCACGCCCCTCTGCAGCCACAGGATGGTTGATGTTCCAGCTCTGCGTGCCTGAATTGCTTTTTTACACTTTAGTGGCTCAGGGAATACTGTGATTAACATAATGGAGATGACAAAACAGAGCAGAAAGTGTTCCTTCCCCAAACCATAAGAAGCGGGCAACATTTTTTGGCAACATTTTAGTCACACCTGCAAGCAAATAATGTCAATCAAAAGACTTTGTGGGGGGAATTGGCAGCATTTAATCCTGTTGCTTTTTATTGATCCCTGCAGTCCTAATATAAAGTGATGTAATAATGAACGATGTGCAGTTCCTTATTCAGGGCTGTCATGCATCAATTTTATGATGTGTATTGGCTATCTCAGTAATGACAGAACCACCACTTTTCTCTGCAGGGCTGCATTAAATCAGCATTTTAAGCTGTCAGGTAATAATTCCAAGCTTTAGAATAATAAAGTATATTTATACCATGCTCCAACATCAATACAGTGAATGGAAAAACATGCTCCTTTCCTGAAGTTATTTTTTTAGAAGTCATTTCATTGTGTTAAATGGTATTTTTTGTTGATTTTTGTTTTGTTTTGTTTTCTGGCATAGAGAAAGCTACTCTTCTTTTATAGTAACAGCACAATAAAGACGTGGAGGCTGGAAGTGAGGAAAGCCACCTGCAATTTTAGCTTAGAAAGCAGAGCGCTCTGTGCAGCCAAGCACACACTGAAACAGTCCAGTTTGCTTCCAAGCTTGGCTTTCCCTTTAGAAACATGGAATTCCTTTTGGGTCAGTCATCTCTGAGCTCTTAGTGTGTAACATCTAGGCTGAAGCTACCAAAAAAATGCGTGCCTGGAGTGTAGCAGGTGAAAAACTCAGCCATATGGGTGCCTCACCCAGCCTCCTCCTAGAAACCCAAGGTCTCCCCCCCAGGGAATGATGGCACATTAGCTCCATCCCTATCCCACATGGTGCCAGCAAGTGACTGAGTATCAGTAAAAGTATGATGAAGTAAAGGAGGAGGCAAAGAAACTTTCATATTCAAATCCTGGTAAGAGAGTAATGTACGCAATTAGATCAGTTATCTCATTTCCCAGTGACCATCTGACACCAGTACAGTTGAAATCCTGTTTTCTGCTACAGCCTTGTAGCGATGGCAACATTCCCAGTATCAGAGAGAGCGTAAAAACATGTCTAGTGGTATTTAAAATGTTGGCCTATCTGACAGGATTTGCATCTGCATGCACTCAATGTCTATTGTATTAAAGCCGTGAATCATGGCTTCTATTGCAGGGCCAGAATGGAATTTCCCTCCCCATATCAATAAATAACTTGGCTTCCTATTTTTTTTTCCTGTCTTTGTCATCTTTTCCTCCCTCTGCAAAGTTGCAGACCAACTAGAGCTGAAGCTAGGACAGACAGACTGACTGGTGTCCTTGCTGCTATGATATTCTTCACTGGTGTGTCCTACTCACATGCCCAGGGCACAAGCCTGACAAGTGGATGGTCAGCTCAGGAACAAGCCTGAATCTTGCCATTAATATTCCCCGCCTCTGTAAGCAGAGCAGAGGACTGGTGCATGAGCCTGACTCATTCTGCATGTGGCATTATACTGCACCATTACATGCTAAATGTATGGCACATCACAGGTCAGGGGATCAAACTGCTCAAGGAATCAGCAACAGCACCGGACTGGAGGTTGTTGTTTTCAATGAGACCCAGCAGCAACCATACATTACTGCAAAAGCTGCTGGGGGCTCTCAGCCCATTTCTGAATGGTTTGGTGCAACTGAAGTATGAAAGAAAAAGCAATACTTGGACAAATCTACGTTCAAGGATGGGCAGGCTCCTTCACCTCTCAAGTCTGGCCTGCTAGAAAGCAAAATGGAACAAAAAAAGTAAAGAAATTCTGGATTTTTGTGTAGCATTCTATGAATAGTGGGAAGAAGAACGCAAAAAACAGTAGTAGAAAATACTTACAAGTAGTTATTTAGGCTCCCCTCAAGGGTTAATGGCCCCACTGTGAAGAACACTTTTCTAGCAAGCAAGCAAGCAAAAGTGTCTTATTTACTCAAATTACATGGGTGGCAGGTATGAAAATGCTTCCAGCAAGGGTAACACCATTCAGGACCACAGCTGTCTCCATCCCTTCATACATCTAGCAACATAAGGTAATTTGAGTTACAAGCCTTTGCCTCGTAACATGATGTAGCTACTGGATTAGCTGAACGATGGATTAACTAGGAATGAAAGCTGGAAAGAACATCAGGGACTATGTACCAGTACACACCTCCTTATCCAGTCCCTGTGCATCATTTCAGGAACTGTCCTGATCATTTAACAGTTTCATCTTCCTCAAGAGTTGGAAACATTTCTGTCTGGAGGTTTTTCACCCAAAAGAAAGGCTCGAGTTGTACAGATTGACTGTCYAGCACAGATTCAGCTGCCCTCTAGATAGCCAGCATCTCTAAAATTTTTGGTCATTTCCTTTGAACTATCCTGAAATGTTCTGTATATTAGTTTACACTATTCTGACATGCGGTTTCTTCACAGGACACAATCTGACACCAACTGCAAGTTACCAGGAAGACCAAAGACTGCTACCGTCTCTCCCCTGCGACATGCTGGGTATGCTGGGTGTGCTGGGTGAGGGCGTCCCTTGTCAAAACCCCAGCCCTCTCTCTCAGCCCCCAGGATTGCATCGCAGCTGTGAAAATAGCCTCAGTGTAAAGTGCAGAACGCAGCTCACACTGCACTGAACTCTCTTGAATTTGTCCTCCTTTCTTACATCTTTGATTCAAAGAGCTTTTCTTGACAAGCTTTCCATAGAGCTTGACTTTTCAATTGTCTGTCTCTATTTGCTAAATTGCTCTGAAATTCCCTGTTCAGACAAGTGATGAACGCTGCTACTATGCACCTCTCAAAACACCCCAACCCTCAAATCTCCAGATGTTTTACTGCCATTTAAAACATGAGGCTTTACTTTGCCCCTGTGAAACAGTCAGTGTCATTCCCAATACGCAAATGCAAACACAGGAGATTTCACAAAATCTAACAAGCCGAGCTAGGCTCACGTCTATACCAACAGAAAAACGTGGCTCCCGAGTGAGAGTTCAGCTTTTTTCTTCTGCCACCCAGGTGAGGAAGCGTGGGGAGAGGAGCCCCACTGCGGTCAAGGCCAGCCTTCGCCAGTGCACCCCAAGACTGCCAGCCATTCTGGAAGACAACAGCTGAAGTGGGAATACAACAGAAAACTCCTGACGTGCAGCTTTATGCTCTGGCCACAAGTTTATCCTTCCCTTCTCAGTAGTTAGAATGGGGACTGGATTTTAAACACTGAGCCAGCATGGGCTGAGGAGAGCCGAGTTACATCTGTTAAGGCTCCTCTTATGCTGCTTGAATTGATGGATGCCCTAAGGAACACATAAGGAAACTGTCCTTAGTTTCTGAGGCAGGATAAGATACTTTGCAGTAACTGTTCCAGAAGTACTCCTTTTGCCATGCTCTATTCCAGAATAATTTCTCTGCTCTGGGGGTACATCCATTATTTTCAAGTAAACCACAGAAAGCTAGAAAAGTATGTTTGGTTGCATTAAAATTAAAATGTGGCATGGTCTGAAGTATATATGGTCTTGCACTATTTGCATTAATTTTGATGATTTTTACCCCAAACTCATTGCCATTTCAACCCTAGTCAAGCCAATGGATGGATCTGCCCAGTGTGTGGAGACCAATATATACACACGCTTACCTAGTTCCTTTGTCAAGGGGAAGACATTTGGACTCATGTTGGCACGGATTTAGATCAGGAACACAGTGGTTAATCACCTCATCACACAGTTCACCTGAGGCAAAAGAAAAGCAATAAGGCTGTAACACAACTTGGACAATCCTGAAGCAGCTTCAACCATGATGTTCAGGGATGGCGAATCTCCCTAAATGGAGACAGCTCAGTAGTTCAGCAGGAAGCGACAATATTGCTTGTGGGGGCACGTGAGACTTCATTAACTTGGGCTCCTTTGACCTATAGTGACTGTACTGTTTCTATCACATGAATTTGAAAGGCTGGTATAAAAAGTACTGACATATAAACTCCACTTGGAGACAGACTGAGGATCAAATGGGCAGTTCCTGACCCAGAACCTCTTATATCAAAGCAAGAAAGTGACACAAAAGCAAAGTTGCTCATTAGACCATAACATTTTCACACTGAAACGTATTTTAGCTGTAGTTAATACTCTGCCAAAGAAGCTGATTGGACATCATTTTGGAAAAGAACAACAACCCACAAACCCTCCCCCCAAAACCTCTGCGACTCTCAATAATAGGAACCAGCTTTAGGGCTGCATGCAATTATAAAACATTCACTATTTATAAGAAAAGTACTAGCTCTATTGTGCTCACAGGAGATGATGTCTTTTCAGAAAAAAACACCATCACATGTAAGCTCAGCTCTTTCTAGGTATGGTGTGTTACATGCCATGCACCTCCCTGGATTTGTATAAATTTTAATAATTAATAGTTCTAGAATGTTCAAAACCAGATAGTTTATTTAAATACCACCCTTCTCTGAGTCCTAAATTATTAGGTCACACTTCAGTACCCCAGGATTTGAGATCCAGCCAAAGACCACAGAAATCTTTGCCTTCCCAAGAAACCAACAGAAACCTACCCCACACCTCCCAAAGCCTTGCAGGAAAAGCAAAGGTCAGGTACTCTCAACACCGAAACCCCCAAAAGCTACCAAAGTCCCAAAGTCCCCTATGCAGCTATATCAGAAGACCACATCTGCAGGGTTTCAAGGTTATGCATATTTTGTGTGCCTATACACGATACATACCATCACATGAGCAACAAGCCACGTGGATAGTGCGGGGAAAAAGGATAACGTGGGAGGCACTGGTGGGCTGGCAATGTTTTAGCAGTATTTTCATGAAGCTGCAGCTCCACCTGTCTTGGGAGAAACTCCATTTTCAAAAATCCTTACATTTCTAACTCTAGTGGCTACAGAGAAACACTTGAAAACACAAGCCAAGCAAACCACAAAGATCAAAATTCAGATGGAAAATGCAAATCAGAACCATCCGTCCTTTATCAGTCTTGTGATCTGGTAGGGATGACCGAGAGCACAATTTTGAGGATGACTCTCGTGGTGACAGGTATGGTTTAAGTTGTTAAAACCCCCAGCTCGCTCCTTCAGGTGATTTCTCCCACATCTCCAGCCTCCCTACAGTACAAGCTACATAGCTCTTCATTTGACTCTTCATATTAGAATGGAAGTATAATATGTTTTTGCAAAAATTACTCACTTTGGTTGTTGTTGTTTCAAACATGGATCATCTAATATATCCGCTTTTGAGAGTTGTCAACATAAGTGAGGAAGTGGAACAAGAATACAAGCCCTGGAGGCATGAGAGATGGTACTACCAGCATAAACCCTGTATTCATGTACCATATATATCTTCACGACTTTTAGTGGGCTGGGTTTGGCAATACCGGAGAAGTCTGGCATCGCAATCTGCAGTGGACAGTTTATTGTTCATAGCATCAGTAATAAGACAACCAATTCCATCTGGAGCCAAGGAATCCCAGGAAGCCACCACTATTAAACACTACCAAGTCTTTTTACAGGCCTGGACAAATCTTGGGCAAATGTAATGAATGTATCCAGCTTAGGAAGGGGGACATGCCAATGAAAATTGAATGCTGCAAATCCATGGGAATGAGGGAAACAGATCATTCACTGGGCTTGAGGTTTGCCATTGTACTTTGTTACTCCTCAAAAGCAACTAGAGACGTTCAAGTCTTACAAATACGAACACAGCTGTCATTGGGGATAGCTATTAACACATTTTTGAGGTGGCAGAACTGGAGACAGGTCTGCTTACTAAGCAATCCCCAAATCCACAGCCCACCAACCCTCCCAAATATTAACAAGCAAAGCGACTCCCTCGGCCTTTGGGCAGACATGAACACGAGCAGGTCAGAACTTGCTACGATGCCTGGACAACTGCCAGTTCGTCGTCTTGGTATTCCTCATGTCCCTTGTGTGCTATGAATCTTATGTGAAAATAAACATGAAAAAAAAGGAACTGGCTGGTGACATTAAAAGAACTCAATGATCTAAAGCTGGAAATATTTTTGGAAGACCATTTGATAACTGAATACAGTGTGGATAGATGCCTTCAACTATCCTTTCACTAAAAATGGTCAATACAAACTTCTGAAGTTTCTACTTCTTTTTTTGTTTTGTTTTGTTTTGAAGAAAAGGAAACAGGCTTTAAAAAAATAAGAACAGTTTCATAAACTCTCAAAGGAAATCATAACTCTTCTTAAAGTATTCTTTACTTTACTGTCAAATAGTCTTGACAAGTGCTTAGAGATCCGGTAAAAATCTCCCCAACTGTCAAATATTATGACTCACTGTGTTATTCTGAAGGCACCACTATCACAATGTAGGAGAATTCTAGGCTAGGTACCAAACATAGCATCCAAAAAAATTTATCATTTTTCATGCAAAACTTGGAACATTTAAGGATCCTTCCTGTTATTTTTCCCATCTATCACTCATTAGGGAGCTCACTTGGGAATGCCTTGCAACTAGAGCAGCCTCATCTCAGGAAGAAAATTCTTCTTGATACAATATTTCAGGCTCCACCAATGTTCACTAGATATTGCAGAAAGCATGCCAGGGAAATAAAACACTTTCTGAAAAGCAAAACCCAAAGGCACCAGCTACACAAAGACTTTCTCATATTTTATTCACTCAGAAAATATCTGGGCCAAAAAATCTGCCCTCAGACCTGAGAGTGCAATATTCATTGGCCGCTTTAATGTCAGTATCAGAGGAAAAATCTGATCCTCTTTTTTTGGAGTGACACAGGGCTGCTTCTCTGTGCAGCAATTAAATGTCTAGTCCAAATTTCTCATTGGATAGCTATGTGAACCTAAAAACAAACTGGACATTAATCTTAGGCCAGCTTCTAGCAGCACTGATTCTCTTTGTGGAAGATATTTGATCATGCTAGAACAACAGAATACTTCAGTGTAATGCTTTCCCAAATGTAGAAAATAATCCAACCTCCCCATTTTCCTCTCTCCTACGTATTGTCAAACCAGAGCTCCAATTTGGGTACGCAAGGGTTTCTGAAGTGCTTATATAAAAGACAGGAAAATGACAACTGTATTTCTTTTCTAATCAGTTAAGCAAATTTTTTTATCCCAAATAATGTTTTTTGTTTCATCAAGGCACGCTTACTCTCCTTCATCAAAGCTGAAGATCAACATGCAATGCACCCCAGTGAAGAACAGATTAAGACTATGTCAGATTTACAAGAGGAAAACCACTTACACCACCAGATTTTACTTTTCATAGTAGCCGGAGGTATTAGGTCAATAATGTTCTGTGGTCTGTAGAACTGAGGTATGATATGAAGAGGGTACCTTTATAAAGATAGGCACATCCTCAGCTGTGTGGGCACTGCATTTCAAACTTCTTAAGGCCAGTGGTAAATTGCTGGTAATTAGTGCTTTTTTAGGAGAAGCAAGCATTAGACAGAAGAAGGAAGCAGTCTGATCTGCCACAAAAAATGCAACTTTCAGATTAGAACCAAGTTGTACTGACAGGTGGAACGCTAACAGGTGGATCTCCCATTGCTGCTGTCTCATGCATTTAAAAAAAAAAAAAAAAAAAGAGAGAGAGAACAATAAATCCCAAAACAATACAAAAGGTATTTTGCCCCTTTGAAACTACTTCCCTTGTCCCCTTCACCAGCATTGCTCGTTGCTTTTCAAAAAAACACAGCAAAACATTTTTTTGTCTCATGCAACATTTTCCTGCTCTTAATTTTTCAGCAAAATCATGAATTTCATGGGGCTTTCCACATTCACTTTTCACAGGGCTCACTGCTTATGAAGAGCTGCCAAGAAACATGCTTAGGCTTTTCTGTAGCCTTCCACACGTCTCAGAACGAAGCCAAACAACAATAGAGCAATAAAGACGACTTTTACACACAGTTTAATAATCATCTTTCTTTTTTTCCATTCTGTGCTGTCATGAGAGCTATATATTTCATGCCACATTAGACTTTTAAAACCAGGATCCAAGTTACACTAATTCTCCTTAATCGGGAAAAGAGAGATTGGATGCAGTAATAGTATTTTACTTACTTATCTGTAAGTAAAACTGCAGTTCTGAAAAGACAATCTAGACCACCAATTTGCAACCAATAACTGAGATGATTTTTCTTTTGTTTCACATGTCAGTTGGGTGATACTTTGTTCTCTCATTCAGAGTATTCATGAAATAATTGATAAAGCAACATAGAAAATATTCTCATCCTTAATGTGAGAGAAGCTTTTATAGGGCCTGGAAGACTAAAAGCAAAAAAGCTGTCAAGAATTTCACAGTATTACTTGAGAAAAGGAAAGTGCTTACAGTGAAGAAAGCATGAAGAAAGCCTGGCCTTTATCCACAGAGCAAACTTTTACAGGCTGCACAGGGAGAAGATATATATTTGAGTGGTTAAATAGTATGTTGCAATTTTCTGAACTTTGCCAGGTAAGTCAGAATGGAACTCTTCTCTTTACTGCTAATAAAAAATACTGTACTGTTTTTCTCATAAGAGATTACTCATTTTATATCTAATAACTTGTATCGGAAGAAATGTTTTTTGTATTTTGTTTTCCCCTTCTCTCTTTTCAGTGATTAAAAAGAAGTCAGTGCCAATTGGAAATTTCAGGAGAACACAGAACCTAAAAATGGTTGGGTGGAACAGACATAGGATGTTCCTCCAAGAAAATAATTCAGTTAGGAATGTTGTTGATGTTTGATGAAAAAGATTTGAGGCTCATCTTAGAAAATAAAAAAATGAATTTTTTACTTCCAAACTGGTTCAACTTGCAATGAAGAAAAGAGAAACTCTGTGAAAATCCTTCATCAGCAAATGCACTCGGCTGCCATGTTAGATACCAAAACGTAAAAGAAATTACCTGAAATGCACTGTAGCAGAATTCTCTGTCTGGATTATTGATGAAGTTGGCTCTTGCTTGATGAACACTGCCTACAGTACTTAGTAGGCAAACTAAGTTACTTTATGCTTTTTATTCTGTGCTAATGCTTTAAAAACTCATACCTGAGTTTTCACGTATCAGGTTTTGGCGTACTAAGTGGGAACCTGAAGTTAGACTCCGCATCGAGATTCGCGAAGTGGCTTGTTTTTCAGAATTAAGGAGCAATTATCTCTAATCTCGAGGTTAAACAAAGGGATAACTGATTAAACAGCAAGATCTGGGTAGAGAAATAATGATCCTTTCATTATTTCTGAATCTTGAACAAGGAATATGTTCCAGTTCTATGCACTGCCAAAGTACGAAAAATCATATTCAACATCACAAATGCCACAACACCACAGTATGTAAAACATTAACTAAACCAGACAATTTCCAGTGCTCTTACAAGGTGGTAACCTGCATATAGCATTATCCCTCAGAACCACTGTGTCTGGAATAGATCCTAATTTTGCAGGACCCCCTACATTTTTGAGCCATATTACTTCATATGGATGTTTTCTAATTGTGTGATTTGTCTGGAATCTGTTAGGGATCAATTCAGTTATTCACACAATCTAGTGCATCCAGTCACATCTGAGATGCCATACATTTTCTGAGATGTCCTTTCAGGGCTGGCAGATAGGACACTGGACGCACTGTAGACTCATGCCCGTCTGACTGGGGGGATGGGGAATGGGGTTGCGGTCCGTTCATAATGCTTTGTCTCTGCCACTCCTTCCTCCTCACACTGTTCCCCTGCTCCAGCATGGGCTCCCTCCCATGGGATATAGTCCTTCATGACTCGTGTACTCTTTGCTGGGTAAAAAACTGGCTGGACGGCTGGGCCCAGAGATTTGTGGTGAACAGAGTTAAATCCAGTTGGCGGCCGGTCATGAGCGGTGTTCCCCAGGGCTCAGTTYTGGGGCCAGTCTTGTTCAATATCTTTATCAATGATCTGGATGAGGGGATCGAGTGCTCCCTCAGTAAGTTTGCAGACGACACCAAGTTGGCGGGAGTATTGATCTGCTTGAGGGTAGGAAGGCTCTGCAGAGGGACCTGGACAGCCTGGATCAATGGGCTGAGGCCAACTGCATGAGGTTCAACAAGGCCAAGTGCTGGGTCCTGCACTTCGGCCACAGCAACCCCATGCAACGCTACAGGCTTGGGGAAAAGTGGCTGGAAAGCTGCCTGTCGGAAAAGGACCTGGGGGTGCTGGTTGACAGCCAGCTGAACATGAGCCAGCAGTGTGCCCAGGTGGCCAAGAAGGCCAACAGCATCCTAGCCTGTATCAGAAATAGTGTGGCCAGCAGGAGTAAGGAAGTGATCGTCCCCCTGTACTCGGCACTGGTGGGGCCGCACCTCGAATACTGTGTTCAGTTTTGGGCCCCTCACTACAAGAAGGACATTGAGGTGCTGGAGCGTGTCCAGAGGAGGGCAACGAAGCTGGTGAAGGGTCTGGAGAGCAAGTCTTACGAGGAGCGGCTGAAGGAACTGGGACTGTTTAGTCTGGAGAAGAGGAGGCTGAGGGGAGACCTTATCATGCTCTACAACTACCTGAAAGGAGGCTGCAGCGAGGTGGGGGTCGGTCTCTTCTCCCAAGTAACTAGCGATAGGATGAGAGGAAATGGCCTCAAGTTGCGCCAGGGGAGGTTTAGATTGGACATTAGGAAAAATTTCTTTACTGAAAGAGTGGTTAAGCATTGGAACAGGCTGCCCAGGGAAGTGGTGGAGTCACCATCCCTGGAGGTATTTAAAAGACGTGTAGATGAGGCACTTAGAGACATGGTTTAGTGGGCATGGTGGTGTTGGGTTGACGGTTGGACTCGATGACCTTAGAGGTCTTTTCCATCCTTAATGATTCTATGATTCTATGATTCTGTGAACTTCTCCAATGTGGGTCCTTCCCACAGGCTGCAGGTCTTCAAGAACGGCTCCAGCATGGGTCCCTTCCATGGGATACAGTTCTTCAGGAACAGACTGAAGGGACACTTCCTGCCAGAAAACCTGCTTCTACATGGGCTTCTCCTCTCCATGGGCTGCAGTTCCTGCCAGGAGCCTGCTCCTTGTGTGGGTTCTCCATGGGCTGCAGCTTCTTTTAGGGCATATCCACCTGCTCTGGCATGGGGTCCTCCACAGGCTGCAGTGTGGATATCTGCTCTCATGTGGTCCTTCATGGGCTGCAGGGGGACAACCTGCTTCACTGTGGTCTTCTCCATGGGCTGCAGGGAAATTTCTGCTCCAGCACCTGGAGTACCTCTTCGCCCTTCTTCTTCGCTGACCTTGGCATTTGCATAGTTGCTTCTCTCACATTTTTTCATCAGCGTTGCTGATGGGCTCAGCTTTGGGCAGTAGCAGGTCTGACAGGGGAGCAGTTCCTGATCTCTTCTCACAGAAGCCACCCCTACAGCCCCCCTCCTCCCCTGCTACCAAAACCTTGCCACGTAAACCCAATATGGTCTTTGAACCAATAGAGGTCTCTGAAGAATACTTCATACGCAGAAAGATTTACTTATTTCCTACTGGCAGTTCTAACATGGCCATCACTGTGGTGTTGGAGTGCTGAATACATTTACTGTCCATAGGTGGACTCGGCTCCTCCCAGCTTTATTAACTATGCAGTACGCACCACCTGCCAATGAGCAGGTAAGTAATGGGCTTGAGGTTAACATCTAATCCTTTGATGTGTTTCTTCACAGATTGGATTTAATGAATCATGAATCCCATTTGAGGATGATAGTCACTCCACCCATCCTTTAAGACAGTAGTAGCTGAGATTCCATTTTCTTAGAGGTATACTATCGTCCTGATGAACAAAGATAAATTCTCTAGTATATCTGGTTCCCCAAACATGACACATTACATTTTACAAGTGGGAATATGACCAGAGGAAATCCTGGAGCTGAGAGCTCCAACATGACAGGACATCCATACTGAGACTAAAGACAGGCTGCAGCACTGCCAGTTACTGTGCTATTTCCTTCTTCAGTTCCAGTACAATGAGATAAGAGAGTCCAATCTGATAGCAATGACATGTGGTTCTCTCTTAACAAAACAGGGCTGGAAATAGGTTTAGGCTCTTGAACAAAGCTAAAAACTTCCAGCTCTTCCAGCACTTCTCATTCATAGTTATACAAGTGGGAAATGTGGATGCCTTTTTATTTTTTGCACAGAAAGCAAACACACTTCACATTTGCCAAGTAACTAAAACTGAGAAACTTCCATGTAAGGCAGAACTCCTTCAAATAAAAGGAAGAAAATACATCAAACTTTGACCACAATTTTCTCTGTTTGTCTCGAGGAAATTATGGCTAAAGTTTGAAAATTTTAAAAGAGGCTGATAGTTAAGTACTTGTTTAAGCCTTCAGTGTTTATTAGGCAGTCCATATCCTTGTGGAACCACAAGGCTGAACCACACTACCTAAAACCTTCCTGTTCCTATATCAAACACGTAGTTAAAAACTCGCAAGGGGGAAAAAACAACCTAGAGTGCAATGGTCCACTTCAGCTTCATTCAGCTGTCACTGGTGCCCATCTCAGGGATTGTTGCAAATCAGTCTCACAATGGTTAGAGATGGGAAATGGGCTGGAGAGCTCCAGCAAAGAGTGTCAGCCACAAGTTACCACACAATTTCTTTCCTCAAGAGTTGTTTGGCTTGACTAAGTGCTTGGCTTTGGCCATGCAACATTACCACAATCAGATACACCAGAAAAGGGGACCATAATCACTAATAGTGTTCTGTCTAAAAGTAGCATAACTGCAAAAATCTCAGATACCATCTACCGCAGGACACCACAAGGTCCCCTAAGGTAAAATAGATCTTAGCCTTCTCTTCCAAATACATAAAATCAGAATTAGTTTCTAGCTTTTTTTTGAGAGAGATATCTTTTTTTTCTGTGACACAAACTGCTTGCAGCTTTTTCCCAGGGAAACAAACTATTTCAAAACACTTGCTCCCCTCCTCCCCACCATGGGATGCCACGTATTTTAAAAAAAGACCTATTTTCAGTAGTAGAAGCCACTAATTTGTTTGTTTAGGTTTCAGAACAAAGAAATGTGGCTATTTGCTGAGGCTTTTTAGGATCCTTAGCAAAAACTGAAATATTTCCTGCTTTTTTTGTGTGTAAGCGCTACACATTTCTGCTTCTGGCTAAAATCAAATAGATAGGAAGAAGGAAAAATCACAACAAACAAAAAAACCTAAATAAACTAGCAAGTAAAGCATAAAACCATTCAAAGTACACAGTATATGTTTGGTATAGCCCATTTCATCCTTTATGTATGTTTGGACACCTCTTCAAGGGAGTGCACAGGGGATAGTGAGACTGAGGAGAGGATCTCTTTTTGGAGGTATGAAGTTCTATATTTGGATCTAGAACTATAAGCAAAACAGTGATGGCTCTCAAGAAGGTCTATGACAGTAGTGAATAGAAAAAAGGAATGGAAGGGAAGAATTGTATGAATTTTGTCCTACATTTCTAAACCGCAAAGCTAGGGAGACAGCAGAATGTTTATATCGGTAGCTGGAGACAGGCCATGTTAAAGCCAAAAAGACAAAAATTAGAAAAACACAAAAAGGAAAAGAACCAGGGTGACTGATCTAATTTGTAGCTTCCTCTTTCGATGTTCCTATGTATGTTTCTTTTTGAAGAGGAGGAAAGCCTACAAAACTGTAAGGAGGAGCCGTAATCCATCAAGGGGTCCGACCAGGTTGTAAACCAGCCCAGACTGCTCAGGCTTTAGAGCTGGCTGGACTTTGGGTACACAATTATCCTGGAGGAAATACATGTTTATAATTTAGCTTCAGGATTAAAATAACACAATAAAAGCCATCAGGACTCTGCTACACACCATGAGTATTGGTTTGGTTACGTCAATACAGGCAACAAACATTGAAAATACCGACTTTAAGAATGGTGAGGAAACCTGGTGGTGCAGGTAAGGGCTTGAATCTTTTTTATGGCAATCAGCTATCTGCCTACCCTCCCTCTCAGTTTTGTCTTCTTTAACTTATGATTACCTATTTCATAGAATCCATTTGTATTTGCACATTGTTTTGAAGTTATTAGATGGAAAGGACCTAGGAAGGAGGTTATTGTGTGAGTGTGGGTTGTTTTTTGGTGTGGGGTTTTGGTTGTTTTTTTTTTAAATGAAAGTGAAATGGGGCTTGAGTGTGGGAAATTCCTTCCCTCGGCAGTCACTTAACAAATTGGCCATTTTTCATCTACTTTGAGTGGGGGAAAAGACTGTCAAAGAATTTTGAAGGAAAACACTGCAAAAAAGTTATTAATTGAAGAAAGATCTTTGGCCTTCATTATTCCAACCAGTGAAAGCAAAATTTATGCATCATTATTTGGGATATTGTTTCCTAAAAAGGCTATAACGAGTAAAACTAGACAGACAGAAGATAAAGCAGGAAAATACTAAGGTATGGAAAAAACCAAACCCTAGATACTGCAACTCTTGTCAACATTTCCAACACATGCATTTTTAATTTGCATTTCATTTAGGAACATAAGATTTACTATCATGATTTAAGCGTTAGTCAACTAAACCAAGGGGGATTCTAAATATTTCTTACAGAACAACACACATACACGCTCTTGGATCTTCTTCCTCCCTGTATTCAGACTACTCTTTGTATTACAACATACATTTATTTCATACATGCAGTGTTTTCTGTAATAGCATTGCAGTCTTACCAGTATTATGGCATCAAAGACCACAAGAGTGATGAGGGATTCAGACTACCTACTTCGCAGTGCTACCAGAGCCTGCCTGCTTCTACAGTCGAGAAAAGAAGGAATCTGCAGTAGCTGACCTGGCCTCAAAACATCACAGATTATCAGTACAGAAATATCTAGTCTGATCTCCAGTGTAACATAGACCACTCTTGAATTAACTTGTGTTTTAACTACAGCATCTGCTGAGAAATCCAGTTTGTATGTAGAACCAACAAGTCTGGTATAATTACATTGAYAAAAATGTATGGTCTGGATTTGTTCAGCCACAAAGGCCAGCCAATGAATCTTTTAAAGAAACTTCTATTCTCCATACAAGTGTTTGGGGGGTGGGGGGGGGGGGTGGGAAAAGGCAAAATAAAAGCTTGCTCTGTCTGCCTACTCTTTGTTAAGCCAAATAAGAATTTTCCTGAGATCTTCCAGACCTATTCTCAAGCCCCCAGTGTTTTTTTATGTTTCACCTCTAATCCTCTTTCTCATTTCTCAACTTGCTCCTTGAATTCTGAACAACAGAACTAAGTATAATATTTGGGCACAACACAAAGAGATATTACCTACATTTTCTGTCCTACTAGATACACCCTGCCTATGGATATCACTGCCCTTTTAAGCAAGTACCACATCGAGAGCTTATTGTCCCCCAGACTACTTCACAGAAAAACTGCTTCCCTGGAAAGTACCCTCCGTCATCCATTCTTTGTTCATATAAATATAGATAAAATCTATACATTTGGCAAATCTGAAGCACACACAGTTTGCTAACACAATGTTTAACACAGTCAGCACCTGAGAGGGAGGCAGGTAGCTCAATGCACAATTCCGAGCACAGGAATAAGTATTCCTGACTCCTCCAGTGACCTGCTTTCTCTCTGAAATGTTAGCATTCACTATTCTTAGCATATTCAACATAATATTAAAGTCATCTGCACCTACTTTTTTTTTTTTTTTTATAGGTACTGCCATAGTAGCTTCAGGTATTGCTTCAGTATAAAAAGGTTTATTTAAAGAGAATATACACAGGGATGCCCTGGATGTCACAGGAGACTTCAGTCAAACTCCTTGGTCAATAGATCCCTCTCTTTTCAGGTCAGGCACACAAATCCTTTCAAAGTGCTTCTTCATGACTTGCCTATGTGCTTCCACGGCATTTCCTTAGCTGCTGTTCATTCAATCAAGCAACTTCAGATGATGTCCAAYTCCTTGTGTTTAGATTCAACTCTTAGAGGACCCTCAAAACCATGGCTCAGATTTGCTTGGCTTGTATGTAACTTTTGTTTGGCTGATGGTTCAATCCTTCCAGCCATTTTATGCTGTTCCCTGCCTTTCTGCTGTGAGAGGGCCAGGTGTACCTCTAAGGGATATTTCAGCCCAGCCAGCTGCACTGCAGTGAGTCCTTCCAGGTGACTGATCAGGTTTGATGAAATATCCCCCTCCAAAATGGAGGTAAAGCAGGTTAAGGCAATTCTTTTATTGCAGTTCACTAAACTCTTCCTATTTTTAAGCAACATGAACTATTGTAACCTTTCAGATTTCTAATTTAAGCAACACCCCTATTTTGCCACCTTTTTCACTCATGATTCATATTATATTTTCCAGAAGTATTTCCTGCTCTTCTTCAAAAAATTCAGTTTGTTTCAACTGTAGTCAAAGCTATTGCCTGCATTGTGATAGCACATGCTTATTGTGTGGTATATACAATTGTGTGTATCCTACATTGCAAGACTGGGGTCTAGTATTTGACAAACTCCTGCTAATAAGCATAAGCACAGCACAGACAATATTCAGGTAAAAAAAAAAAAAAAGCTGGAAGTTGATTAAAAATATTTCAAAACTGATTCTGAAGTATCATATCATATGAGTTCTCTGGCCCCTATCCAGACTGCCATTTGAGAAGAAACCCCAATCTAGTTCTTTCCTACCTTTTTTGTCTGCAAAACCCAAGGTAATCTGCAATATGCCTGTGAAAAGGAAAGCGCATTTGCATATATACTGGATTCAGTTCCTTACTAGATATGTCTTTTCTTGGCTGGGCAAATATATTTCCTCTTGTAAATGTAAAGACTTTGCCTCCTTGTATAGAGTTTCGTTTGAAACCACCCAAGAACAGTTCACATAAATAGTGCACAAGTAAGCACAATGGGCTCAACATCCTATAAGCAAAACTCTTTACTCTGCTAAGCTGAAGTTCTTCAGTTTTTGGCAGAAAGATCATTTTAGAACTCCAATAAATGTACATTCATGTCATAAGGCTTTTCTCAGCTAAAGATTTACATGGGCCTCCTTTGTATCAGCCACAAAAGTACTTTAAGAGTTTGGAAATTCTAGAAGCTTTCCTTCTGCCTTACTCAGCCACTCAAGCTTGATCCTCATTAAATCCCCTGACATGTAATATATTCCAGTGTACAAGAAGCCCTTCATTACTTCTCCATGCTTAGAAGGTAATAAACCCATTTCAAAGGATGGAAGTAGGAACTATTGCAGGTGTTTCCTTACCACTCCATGTTAAGCCAGGAAGGCCATGCTAACACGGTTTGAATGAGTCAACGGTATGCTCCAGTAATGACTTGAGAAAAAGCATTTTTAGATTCCAGTTAGGAGGGTGCCTGCTCTTGCAGAAGGTTTAGGAAGGAATTTATCTGAAATGCAGGATGGGCGCTGGAGATACTAATTCCATTTTTAACTCAGTTACCAACTTCTGTCACCGTGGACTTAGCAGGTGACTGCACATCTGCCGAGCTGGGCTAACTGCCATGGGTGCACTCTGAAGACTACAACTGAGCCTACAGTTTCTTACACAGCCTTTGCTTCTCCACTTGTGAAATGGAGATAATGAATTTAAACAGCACATTGTCAGGCTCATTTTATTTAATAAACGTGGACCTCTGAGATCTCAGCTGAAAATCATGCCCCAAAAGCTATATTCCTACCATAATTTAAACAGGAACTATTTTTATTTTCCAAGATTCAGAACAGATGTATATCAGACTCAGCTCAGTACTGGGAATATTTCTGAAACACATTTACAGAATGTGCGTGTAGAAGTACAAATTTCTCTGACACCTTAAACTTCACTATTTTTTAATGTATTTTACAATGAAGCATCAGTATTTTGACTCAGAAAAGTAGCCATGTTTGTGAGCATGTGTATTGCAATATTGGTAGAACTAACATCTTTCCAGTAAGACATCCAGGTTGCTTTAAAATGGGACTAGATTCTTGGTTAATTATACACTCATGGACAAAGTAAAGGTGCATTTGGACCCTTCCCTTCAGGCAATGAAGGGACTCCTCATGGATTCCTGTTCTTTGGTTGTGGCCCGTTCTTACCTGTGTAATTAGGAGGGCAGAGACAGACATAGTTGTTGATCCCATCCACACATGTAGAGTTATTCTCGCAGTCGTTATCTTCGCAGTCATCTGGGTTTATTTCACACCTCTCCCCCTCATACCCAAGGACACAAGAACAGCTTTGGAGAAAGAAAAAAAATAAAAGTTAGCATGGATCTAAGGGGCAGGAGGTTTGAGGTACAAAACTGAAATTAAAACATATAAAAGTGAGTTGCTGGAGCCAAATTCACTGCTGTTGTGAAGTACAGAGCACTTTAACCCTATGTGTTTGGTGAAGGATGCAGTCTGATGGTTCATGGGGTCATGTAATTATTTACATTAGACATAAAAGCAGCAGCAGGAGACAGCCTCTGTCATGCTTCCCTTTGCTTTCTTTGTTGATAACCCTAGCCCTGAATTGAAGTAAGCAACTCCAGGGCAGGAGAGTAAACACTCATCACAATATTCAAATCCTTGGCTTCTCTGTTGATGATTTTGTGAGTATGTGGCTACTTGCCTACTGAGGACTGCACAATCATAGGGCGACTTGGCAGCTTTTAGATAGCTCGCTCTCTTTAAAGAACAACAGCTTGAATTGAGTTTACAGACAGGAACATTTTCTTCTCATTACCACTTTGTCACTTGTCCAAACAAGAAATGTTTGGGAATGATTGCTTTTACAAGTGCAGTAAGGTTTCAGTACTTCTACAGCTCCTCCAACATCTATTTGTAGAAGAGCTGATGATGTCTAGATAATTCAACTAAAACACAAACAAACAATGGCAGAGCTAGGAATGATTCTGTGAGGATGTGGACACTATTGAAGAATAATTGCACTAAATATTTTATCTCACAAGACTGTGATGCATGGTCCCTAGAGGGAGTGTGAGAAACTAAGTGGTTGAAGAATGACTTTAATTTTTTTCAATCTCAGTTTCCCCTCTGGATCTCGAAGTTATGGTTGCTAAGAGAACCTTTGTATTTTAAACTAGCTGTAAGTGATGAAGAGGTGGAGGCCACAGTTTCCTAAAAGAGACTCTAAAAACATGTGTTAAGTGCTCCAGTCATTTCAGTGGCTTCTAAGAAGCCAGCAATGATATTTGAAGTGTCAGTATTGCTGTTCACTAGTCACAGAAAGCATGTGTGTGGAAGGGAAGTTGTGTTGTTTCGAGTTCCAGTCCAAACTACACATTCCCTCAGCTGTTCATTTCCTTTCCCATGCAAGTTCTGGTGGCAGAAAAGGAACTGAACAAATGTAAAGCACTACTGATTGATGAGGATGAAAAACAGAAAGCACCAGAGCAGTCACATTAATTGCCATCCACTGCTTTCTGAAACCAGGAGAATTTCCAATACAGAGATAGCTGCAGGGTACTTTTTTTTCAGCTCAGATGGACAAAGTGGACATGGGGTGGTTATCCTGCTTTATGTAGGTGTCATGGGGTTGAGGTGGGGAATGCCGTGGAGAAACAGGAGATCTTCAGAATCTGTGAAGAAAACTGCAGCGCTTTTGGGCTGGTTGCTCTCAGCATGACATTTGCTTCTCTTCCTCCTGGGTGTCACAGACTGAGCAGAGTGCAGGGACTCCCAAGGGAAGGATGGCACAGAGCTCTGCATCCACTTTCAGTAGGTCCTAGGTTGGACCCTGCGGATAAGGTTAGATTCTTCATGACATGTGCAATCTCAGAAACTAAGGGAATAACAAAGAGAAAGAAAAAAGTGTAGGGAATGTGTCTTGAGCCACCACAACAGTAAGATCTTCTAGATGGGTACAGAACAGGCATACAGGTCACATGCTAACAGTCCTCCTCATTCAGTTCTGCAGGGACCATTCACAGGTCATGAGAGTTAGAAAACCTTCACCATGAACAACCAAAACCAAACTGCTCAAATAAATCCAATTTAGGACACAATAAATCAATAAGAAATATTTTCTTTTCCTGTCTCAAGCTCATTATTGCTAATAAAATATGTCCTCTTGCTGACCCTGCAATGATCCAGAGGATCACAGGAAGCAGATAAGAAAGAAGAGCTGGCACACCATCTTTTGTGGCAATGCAAGTGTCGGGGAGGGGGTTAAAGACATCTAATTAAATACAGTGGCACATTCATCACGTCTCCCTTTTCGATTACAAAACCCCATTTTCAGGGGTTTATAACTCAGCCATAAAAATATGCTCCAGGCTGCAACTTGGCATCCAAGGTCTCCATTTGGGAGCACAAATTTTTCTCTCCATTTAAAGAAAAGCAACAAGAGTGGCTTTGTGCTGGTTATTTTTATGTGAATATAACACCATTTTCCTTCCACAAAAGGATTGGGACAGCTTGGATGTATGCAATTAAAAATGACATTATTAAATACTATCACAGTAATGGTTCAACTCAGTAGAGTTACCATTAGTAACAATACATATGGGATTGTTAATATACAATTGCTCAGTATTAGGACACATTCCATACTGAAGAAAATGTCAGCATAATTGATGACATTTGGCTACTGGTCCCTATGTATTATAGGGAGTCTTTACATTATTGCTTATGTATGATTCTTTATTTTTATTTGCATTCAAATGTGCCAAATACGAGGACTGAAATTAAAAGATAAAACATACAATTTGGGACCCGGATTGATATGTTGAAAGAACTGCAGTTTGGGACTGTTTGTATGTATTTTCCCAGAAAAAGCTTAGAAGAAAAATGAAGTTTGCAGAGTGACTGGAAGGTCATCAAACTTGGGTTCCAGCTGACCGAGAGAGAAAATTAATTCCAGAGACAACGACGAAAACTTTGTACTGACTGAACAGTGAAGCAGTGTGAGACAGCATTTCATTTGGACCTCAGAAACAACAGAGCCATGCAGGAAGGAACTATTTTCTAAGACGCTGTGATTGCATAAAGGTCCAAATTCCCTATTCCTCCAGTTTAGGGATTTTCTGTTAGTGTTGTGTTTTCCTAAAAATAAAGAACTAAATAAAACCCCATTATCCGCATGAAGGCACAAGGGAACACAGAACTTAATGACAACATTTTGGGGGTAAACTTCTGGAGCTGAATTATACTGACAATTTTGTAAGTTTACTATATTCAATTTTTTTTTTGTCGTAAACTAATGAAWCTATTTAGCATCTGTTTATTAAAATAGGCATACATACAGTGTATCACCTTTCAAAAAATCAACTTTTAAATAGAGATAGTAAATTCTTTCAGGAATATTACAGTTTCTTGGTAAAGGAGCTTTTTACATCTACATCCCAATGGAGTAGTCTGTAAATCTGGAAGTGCAACGTTTTTCCTTGAACTAGGCAGAATTAACACTAGGGAGTTAATCAGTTCCAGGATTTTACATTTATGAGGGAACTTAAAGTTTGTGGAACATGCTAAAGAAAACACTCTGGAAAATGGAGGGGGTTTTGTATGGAGAAAAGTTAAAATAATCCAGAGACTTTGTTTCCCAACACCGTAGGTTATCAAAGATCAGCTGGTTGCCCGTGGCTAACTGAAGCAGAGCTGACAACTCTGCCTCCTTTGTCAAAGTCTCACTTACAGGCATGCTAACTGACCAGGACATGTCTAATTGACCATCTTATATTATCAGTCTCAATAAGCACTTTTTTGGCAACCTTTTGTCAAAGACGACATAGATTAGATTAGATTAGCACGAGCAATTCAAAGGGAGGAAGAATTCCATGTTTCTAATCCCCTGAGCCACACGATGTCACTGAACTATTCTTTAACACAGAAGAAGTCCCAACCTGAAAAAAGAGAATGTGAAAATTACTCAGAATTGAAAAAGTGCAAGAATAAAAGATGCCAGGAAGGACTGAAGAACTCCAGCTGAACCTTTGCCCTTCGGCTGCCCCACCAGGACCTGCTATTACAACAAATTTGAGTGGCTCAATCGCTTGCTGCTTCGAACCCTTGTGGGTACTAGGCACAGCAGGCGAGTCAGGCTGGAATCTCAGTCATAACTATGAATTTCCTGTCTTTGCCTGGGGAACATCACCACCTTAGCATTATTTAAAAGGTAATTTTCTTGTCTAAGGCTACAGAAACTTGAGAGTTAAACTGCTTGGCATTTCATAGGGAGAGAGCTTTGGCTTAAGTTTCCTTTTTACAAGAGTAAAGATTTGACAAGTTTGGCAGCAGAGCTTGTGTATGAATATATTTCCCTAGGGAAGAGAATATACAGAAGATATAATTTCTTTTACAGGCCACACAACAGAAAAATCCAAGGAGGCCTCTCATGAAAATGTTCTTGATATCCACTTCCTCACAGCATATAATCTAAGGCAACATTTTCCCATCTTGATGAACACAATTTATATGCACGTAACTCTGACTGCTGCCATCCAATGGAGAGGAGATTTCCCACCAAAAAAAACCCAAATCAACCAAATTCAATCTCAGAATGTTTCTTTATCTTCCCCTTCACTGACTCTTCCATCCTCACACCACATTTCTCTAAGACATGCTAAAGCCCCACACTCTGGTTCTCCAGAGCAGCTGGGGCTATGGACTGACTGAATTAAAAACATGGAGAGAAAATAGAGCAATGCATAAGCTGAACATTCAATTTTATGAAGCAAGATTTTGATGAGATATGGTTTTATGTGTCTTTTATTAGACCAACTGAAACTATATAAATAACTATAAAAGCAGAAATCTTCCCTAAAAAGCCTCAAATGTTGTTAAGCAACAAAACCACCCCTGCAGTTTTGTRAAGGATCTCAAAAACTACATTCATTTGGAACTGAAGCAAAGCCTCTGAAATTGTAAAATTCTTCACGAGAAAAATTCAGAAGCAGCTTTCATTTCAGGTCATTCAAAACTTTTTACTTTCTACCATAGAACAAAACTAAAATGCTAAAGAAAAACCCGATCCAAAATATAAGCTGAAGCCTTTCACTCCAGTATTACAGATATTATAAAATGTTTTACTAGCACGTTTTTAATATCAGCTAGATTTTTGAAAAATGAGTACTGAGTGACAGAAAACAGATATTCGAATATGGTACAATTTTGCTTTGGCACAAGCTGTAAAAAGCTACCTAAACAGTATTACGTGAGGGTGACCAGAAGGGAACCCGAACCAAAGACCACCAGACCTTTATTTCTCTCAAGCAGAAACTGAACCTGAACTTTTACTCCAAAAATTGCTGGGCCTGCTAAAATCTGAATCAAGAAGAGGTATATCAGATCACAAGCACAGAGTAGTGGTTTCACCAAAATCTAGGGGGTCCTGTCAAGCAGCATGACCATTTGCATGTGCTATGATCTGCAGAGCCTCCTCATCCTCTCCCACCACCATGCACCAGTATGACCCTACAGATGCATCTGTACCTGGGAGATGCGCTCTTCTGCTCTGCTCAGGGCCTTGTCACAGGTGCTCAAGCTGAGCTCTAAACTGTCCCTCATGGAGACGTGGCCATGTGTTTTACTCCTGTTCTCCTATGTTGGAAAGCCTCAGGTTGTTATTTGTAACAGAGCCTGACAGCGTCCCTTCATCCCCATCAACCTGCACTTTTCCATTGTAATATCCTCAGTGTCCTTCTGTGTCCAGCATGTGCTGGATCTGTTTCTGTAAGGAGGGAATTCTTGAGGGTGGGCAGGCACAGAAACAGAGAGAAGCTTTGGGGCGTTTCTTCTGTTTTCTGCTTCCCCACTCATCCCACTCACGGGGCAAAATGGAAGCTCTTCTGTGCCTCATTCCCACAGGAGGGATCTGGGGAGTCAAAAAGAAGCCACAACGCTTTGCTGGAAATATAAAAGGCATCCTACCATTGGTAGGGGAACAGGAAGGGGGTGGTAACCCCCACTGCACCTAAAGTCCTGTCAGTCACCCAAACTTTCACCTGGCCCTTTCTATTTTGAAAAAATCCTATTTTCTGACATAAGATGATATGGGTTTGCTGACTTGGTTAACAAACAGTTAACCTCAGTTGGAACAGCCTTAATCACAGCTGAAACCAAACTGGAATCAAACTGAAAAAACCTACTGGTTTGACTCCCTGCTTACACCATTTATAAAGCTTGCAATTCTGTGTCTCCCCCCAGCTGTCACTGATAGGAAGCTATATATAGGAGAAGACAAAGCAGCAGCCTCAGTAATGTATAAAAGCTTTTAGAAGTGAGGCTTTCATATATGCAATTGAAACAACAGTATGGTGTAGTTTTGCACATATTTTGTGCAAAAAAATAGGACCAAATCTATGAAAATTTCAGCAACTCTTTTGTAAAAAAAAATTTCTATCAACTTTAATGACAACTAGGGGCCAAAGCCTCAAACTTGTATTTTCTTAGCTGTAAAGTAGTGCCTGTAGCAGAACACATCTCCCAGTCACCTCATGAAAATTTCTGGGCTTCTCCTGGAGTATCACCACCTATGCTACATCTTTCTTATATGGGAAAACAGAAATCCATAATGTCCAGCTGTAAAGGTTATTTTGCAGGGACAATGCCCAAGATGTGGCAATCTCTCCATGTTTTTTCATTGTTTCTTTAAAGCCTGTTTGTCTACAAGATTATTCAGTATGAAAACATTTTGCATCTGGTTGTCAAGCAACAGATGCTTACTTTACAAATACAAAAAAGGGTATATGTGAGTTTGAAATGCCCCAAGGAAAATTAGCATACAGATAACACAATGCAGATCAGGGAGACCGCTCAAAATAGCTCTTAAGAGTATATTCCATTATGAGAAAATAAGGAGGCCTGTTTCAGAGGAAACAGTATGTCACCAATGAAACCAGATTAGTTTTTTTGTATGGCAAACAGAAATGTCACATGCTTTTATAAAGTAGCCATTACAATTCATTATTGCAAAGTAGAAACACATTTAACTCTATCATTTCATTTTAAATGAACTTTGTGTTACTACCTGAATCCATCTTTATTTGCCTCGGTGAGGTGGCAGGTCCCTCCATTCTGACATGGATTTTGAATGCAAGAATTAATGGGCACACTGCAGTCTCGACCCTATTTGGGAAAATTCAAAAGAAACAAGGTTAGTAAGACTCATGTCATCTGAATCAATGTCTCTTGCTCCCTCACCCTATGCGTGGCACCATTTAGAGGAGGTCTGTGGTCTTCAGACCCATCACATCACCTACTGCTCTTTATTGATGGACAGATACATTCATCACGCAAGTGAGAATTTGGGTAGGGCAACTGTTCTGACCAATGGGACTGGTGGGTATCTTGGTACCATTTCAGTTTCAAGATTTTAGTTAACTCTGTCATTTAACTGTTTTAAGGAAACAGCTGGTTTCCTCATTACTCTAACACACTTTAATCTCTAATGTTAGTTACAATGAAAAGAATTAATCATGACCAAAGGTAAGCAGAAGGCCACACACAGTCAGCACAAGACCACATAGAGTCAGCACTCATTCAACCGCATTTACCAAGTGCTCAGTTAAACGCTGCAACAGTACACCATACTCATTACTACACATTGTCAAAACCTAAAGGGGAAAATTCATTTTTATCATGGGAGCTGAGTTTGAATTTCTCTACAGAACACATTGAATCCTGTTTGAGATATCATTGTTGAATCAGATTCCTTCTTAAAGATTGCCCTAAAATATACATCAGTTCCAACTGAACTTCACTAGCTTGAACAACCTCCACTGTTACCAACAGACTTTTTATTGGCTCTTCAAGGCATAGACATATTTCTCTGATCATTATATTCTGCTGATTAGAACAAGCTATTTGTAAAATTGGCAAATACATCAAAGAGTTTGGTCTTGCTTTTCAGTTACTCACACAGTAGGGTGGAATACACACCTGAAAGCCTCAATACTCAAAGGATCTGTGCAATCACAAGAAGTTCAAGAGATCTCTCTACTCTTCCCACCAAAGACCCCATTAGCAGTGGCCCTCTGCCAGCTTATCTACTGGAAAGCTGATAGATGACTGCAATCAAGATGAGAAAAATATCTCAGAAGATACATCAATTCAGTCAAGGTTGCTGGTTTTTTTTGCCTTGGTTTAAAACCCATTATTTACATTGTACTTTAGAGGAATAACAATGGTATACCTATTTGTAAGTCTCTAAACAAAGAGGGCAGATGCCAGCCTGTGACATCAGTTTGTAACAGCTGTAACTTTTGTGTATTAGTATTGAACACTACCCTACCACTGCCAGGTGACAGCAGTGACAACACTCATCAGAAGTCATTCCTTTCTCCACTGAATTTGCAACAGCTTCCAACCCTTTTCAGACTTTACATACCTGGTGTGATGTACTGGAGTGGGGGACACTCAAATAGTTTCTATAGTCTCATTATTTTATGATGGCTGTGTTGTCAAAATGAAGCACCTTGATGCTTCAGCCATGTACTGCACTTGAGAGCATCAACTGTTAGTTGTTTTTCCACCTAGCTTTGAGACTTCGTTGTTCTCACTTAAGATATACTATTACATTAGAATTAAGAATGGACTTTGAGGAACCTAACACTGTACTTGGCAGATACCTGACAATGATTCGCTTGCCTCAGGATGAATAGAGTGGGGTTAGAAAAGGCATAGAAAAGGACTACCAAAATGTTCAAGGAGATGGAGCAACTACTTCAGAAGAAGATACTATAAAGACTAGGACTCTTTAGTCTGGAGAAGAGAAAACTGAGGGGGGTGATACGATTGAGGTTTACAAAATCATGGAGGTGGTGAACGCAGAATTTGCTACACACTAAATCCCTCAGCAGTAGAGGGACACCTACTGATGTTAGAAGATGAGCTTAATACAGATAAAAGAAAATACTTCTTCCAAAGTATGAGCTTCTGGGATGTTTTTGCCACAGGAGGTTGTGAAGTCAGATAGTATAAAAGCCAGACAAATTCACGTACAATAGATCCAAAACAAATATGAAAGGCAATAGACAGACATCAACATCCCTAGTTGGATGATGCTGAGCGCTGGCAGAACTGGAGAGGAGTGATGGCCAGGCTTGCGTACTCAAACAGGAAAGGTTTGCTGCTGCCCCCATGAGAGACAAAATGCTGCAGTAAAGGCACTACAGACCCATTATGGCATTTCTCATGTTCTTATGTCAAAGTTGTTTGAAAGGCTTTTTTGGCTCTCAACAAGGAAAACGTTCCCTACCTTTTTTTCAAAAGAACCTAGCTGCTCCCTGAACCAAGACTACATGGTTTTGTGCATTATAAGGGAACAGATTTCTCAGGAAAACCACACCAGGATGGGTTCGATCAGTTTGTCTATGGGTGCGTATCTGTTTGGGAAATCTCGCTCTTAAGTGAAGAACAAATAGGCTGGTCACATCTTTCTAACCCTTGTTCATCATTGCCCACCTCTCTCTCTTACATCCTACATTGATCAGAAGTTCATGCTCAGCTCTTGACTGGTGTGCCCATTTCCAGCAATGTGCCCAGCCTGGAGGTGACAAGCCAGCAGGACAAGGACTGTTCTGGTTCTGTGACAGCTCAAGCTCCATTCATGCTTTAAGTACTGTATAAATAATAGTAGCAATCTTAATTTGTCTCTGGAGTGCTTATCTTGAAATTGGTGCAGCCTCAATTAAGCCTAATCAAGGCATTAAAAAACCAAAACCAGCTTATAAGCATGAACTTTTCTATAGAGTTCATTTGATCTGGTCTGTCCACTTATGGTGCTAGGCTCTCCCATTCACATGTCATACAGTTCAGTCCTCCAAATACTACTGAAATCGTCAGTATTTTGTCAGGTAGGACATACTGCCATCGTACTGTGAGAAGAGTACTGTGAGAAACACACTAATTATACTTTCGTCCAACACCACCGAGGAGCTTTGTTACAGAAATGGGAGACAAAGCTGTATTTCTTGATGCTCTGTCCCCAGCATTCCCCAGAGAGACGAGAAGCAGCTTTGCATTTTAAAATTTGTGCAAATACAAGGAAACAGGGACATCCTTTTCCTTGGTTGAATCAGAAGAGAAACATTTCCAAAGAACAACAGAAAGACCTGTCCAATCCCCTGCCTCACTGTGAGTTCATTCCCCCAACACAGCAGTGCAGGCAGCATGCGAAGACCTCACCCAAGACCTGGCACAGAGGGTTTCTGCTTCATTCATGCTGCATTTGCCAAACAGCCTGTCCTTCTCCATTTGAAATCCTGAGCCCCCAAATGTCCCAGGGAAGAATTGGGAAAGCGCCGAGGGAAGCTCACGCAGGTTTTATTTTGGCACCATGTGGTCCGCAGCACTTCACGGATGCGAGCCATGCAGCATTAACACTAATCCGCTGCCACCCTTCTGCAACATTGCCTGTATTTTGTCCATCTGTGTTGTGAATCCTGTGTGTTTACCACGTTATCCTAGTGAAGCTGG
The DNA here is from genome assembly GCA_035582835.1 of Phoebastria nigripes. NCBI lineage: Eukaryota > Metazoa > Chordata > Aves > Procellariiformes > Diomedeidae > Phoebastria > Phoebastria nigripes. The sequence continues at coordinate 866,289 of JAYKAV010000888.1, read as the reverse complement.
AAGATGCCATTTTTTATATTTCTAAGATCACAAATACTTTTCCTCTGTCCCTGAAGAGTTGACTATTTTATAGATACTTCACTAGCGTCAGTTACTTCTGTTTCATATGAACTCTTCATCCCTGTATCGCTAAAATATTAAACCTTTGCAGCTAAGCATAGCAAGAAGCAAAACAGAAACCACACTACCGGTTTTTCTGAAGGTTTTTGTCACAGGTGAACACCGTGTAAAACAGTCCCATCACTTCTACTGTAATTACTCAGATTATTTTGAATGTTCTTCTAAAAATTTAATAAAGATAAATGTTGAAATGAGAGCAAGGCATTTTCAGTCTCTCATTGGCACATGAAATTTCTCGTGACTTAGACTCAGCTCTCATTTCTGTACTGAATATGGCTGAATTATTGGCTTCTTGGGCCTCAGGCACCATGGAAACTGATTAGTATGTGCTGCTGAATCAGACTTAATTACAACGCTAAGTTGCTATGTGGCTTTAGGAAAATTAAGAGTCTCTCTGACTCAGTTTACTCATTGTAATAAATGGGCAAACAGCATTTAAYCTTTCTCTGAGGATTATCTTCTCTGAGTTGACTTTATCAATAGCACATTGAGAGTCCACAAAACAAGTACAATTTTCTAACGCAGAAGACTATGAAAAACAAAAAATTCTGAAAGGAGAGAAGCTGCAGAAAATACTGGTACTAACAAATCTACAGCAAAGCAAGACCATTTTATTTCTGTATAAGACTGTCACTACGCAGAAGAGCCTAAAGACATTCCAGAAACATCTTCCAAATGAATAATGCAATTCTGTAGTCTCAATTTACAGTAAGACTGTTCTTACTGGAAAAATGGAGTTGCTGTCAAGCATCACTAAAATTAATTTATCTGTGAGTTGGGAAAAACCCTTTGAATTACATTCCCTGGAAATAACTATTGTTACAAAGAAGAATATTGTATATTTGCTTCAAGACTAAAGAGCCTTTTAATGAAGTCTGAATCAGAAAAAGAGGTGCAGCCTTTGTTTCAAGGACAGGCAAGAAGATATGACCGTCTCAGCAATTCACAAAGAGGATGAAGGTCCCTCTGTGTGCAATATTTTATTTCTAGAGCTTTTTTAAGCCACAATAAATTTTTGTCTAGTCTGATAGGAAAGCATCAGATCCAAAACACTTTTATATAATTTCTCGCATTTTCTGTAGGAAAGGAAAGGATTAGGTGTTGAAACAAAATTTCTGCAACTAATCAGAACACATATATGTTCAGAGTCCAGCTGCCTTTTTAAATCTGAAGTACTTCAGCTGGTCCAGATTTTATCTGGGCTGCTCCAGCTCCATATTTCAGTGAATGAGAACAGAAACTATCCACCATACTTAGAAAGTGTCAATTCTTCATTTCATACTCAACGGTAATTAACCGTACTGGGAATTAGTGTATATACAAGCTGTTCCTCAGTACTGCTGTGCCAAATTCTAGCCTTTACAAGTATCCAATACTGGAAAACATTACATCATGATTAGTAAAACACCCAAGAACAAGTAGCAAAAACTATTAAGGACCTCAGCAGGAAGAACAAAGGATAATATGATAAAAAAGCACACATTTGCTTTGACACCGTTCCAACCACTGCAATGATTTTTTTTTTTTTTTTTAATTAATTTTCACAAATTAGTATTGTCTACAGAGACTGAAAGCTTCATTCAAGATCGCATGGGAGAGATTTGACCTCTGTCCATTTTAATGTGATCCTTCACCCATTTCTAACAGCAGCGGCACAGATAAGAGGCGGCAGCATGGAGCTCGCCACAGGCACAAGGTATCATAGAATACCAGGTTGGAAGGGACTTCAAGGATCATCTGGTCTAACCTTTCCTGGCAAAAGCACAGACTAGACAGGATGGCCCAGCACCCTGTCCAGCTGAATCCTAAAAGTGTCCAATGTCGGGGAATCCACCACTTCTCTGGGGAGATGATTCCAATGGCTGTTTGCATTGTGAAAAATTTTCCTCTTGTGTCCAATTGGAATCTTCCCAGGAGTAACTTGTACCCATTACCCCTCGTCTTCTCCATGTGACTCCTTGTAAAAAGGGAGTCTCCATCCTCTTTGTAGCCACCCTTTAAACACTGGAACATGGTGATAAGGTCTCCCCTAAGCCTTCTTTTCTCAAGGCTGAACAAACYBRRTTCTYTCARCCTTTCCTCAYRTGGCAGGCTTCCCAGTCCTTTGATCATCTTTGTGGCCCTTCTCTGGACCCTCTCCAGCCTGTCCACATCTTCTTTGTGTAGCGGGGACCAAAACTGAACACAGTATTCCAGGTGCGGCCTAACAAGTGCTGAGTAGAGTGGGATAATGACTTCTTTATCTCTGCTGGTGATGCCCTTGTTGATGCAACCCAGCATCCCGTTGGCTTTCTTTGCTGCAGCAGCAGCACACTGTTCACTCATATTGAGCTTGCTGTCCACCAGGACCCCCAGGTCCCTTTCCACAGAGCTGCTCCSCAGCCAGGTAGATCCCAGCCTGTGCTGCACTCCTGGATTATGTTTTCCCAGGTGCAAGACCTTACACTTGTCCTTGTTGAGCTTCATAAGGTTCTTGTTAGCCCACTCTTCCAGCCTATCCAGGTCTTCCTGCAGGGTGGCTCTCCCTTCCGAAGTGTCCACTTCCCCACTCAGTTTGGTATCATCAGCAAACTTCATCAGGGTACACTTGATCCCATCATTCAGATCACTTATGAAGATACTAAACAGTGTTGGGCCCAATGTCAATCCCTGGGGGACCCCACTTGTGACAGGTTGCTGGTTTGAAAAGGAGCTATTYACCACCACCCTCTGGGTGCGGCCTGGCAGCCAGTTCCCCAGTCACCGCACAGACCATTTGTCTAGACCGCACCACATCAATTTCTCTAGGAGGAGGCTGTGGGAAACCGTATTGAAAGCCTTGGAGAAATCCAGGTAGAACACCTGGATTTCTCCAGGAATTCCAGGTAGACAACCAGGTAGACAATCCAGGTAGAAACCTCCTGGTGTAGAAAAGTATCACTGCTGACTGCAGTAGAAACATGATCCAGCCAGTGATCAAGACACCTGCAGGCAGGCGGAAGTCTATCCAACTTCAATGGTTTGTGAATAGGGAGACTTCTTTCCAGCTACTGACAGCCTTGTTCAGTAACTGCAATGTTTTAAAGCATGCTGGAAAAATGAGCTATACAAAAGAAATACCAAAGTTTATTCGAGTTGTTAACAATATACGATGTGTTCATAATAAATTTTATTTAGATGGTGTATGTAGAGAACAGATGGTAGTGTTCATGAGTTTAGTAAAAATACTAGACAAAGACAAATATAGTTGATAGAGACTTTAAATTAAGAACTAGGAAATTTTCATAAACAACTTAATTATCAAGCTCTAAATACAGCTAAAGCTTTTAGGGAAATCAGACAAAATTACTAGCTACAAAGATACTGTATTGCAAACCCAGCCCTTTACATTCCTAATAGTGGAAGTAATGCATCCACATCCAACTCTCAGTCTCACAAACATTAATACACTTGTCTTATGGGTGTCTTGGTCAGAAGTTAATAAGCAATCATTACATTAAGGGAAAAGGCTAAGTAAATCTTCCACGTCATGATAGTCTTGAAGGAAAATTCACAGAAAGATAAACTGAGAAGTACAATGTGTTCTATGAGTGTGTATTCAGGAATGTTATTCAAACTTACAAGTATCTGCCAGCTTTAAAATTTTAACCTCCTAATGTTGTGAAATTAAGAAAAAATGGACACTTACAGCCACTATGTATAGCTTTGCTCTGCTTCCACAGAGCTTGGGAAGTATTTTATTAAATACAGTTTTCTGAACAATTCTGATGTATGATGATTGCTTGAATGTTAAAACTACATCTGCATGTGCCAGCGGGACTCGTTGATATATTCAGAGCTGCAAAGGTCTAATGGCAGAGTGAGGGGCTAAATGTGGTGTGTAAACAAGTCATGATTCCTGATGCTTCCTATAAAAGAATGAGATGAGATGGGATGAGAGGAGAGGGGGAAAAAACATCCAGAAATAAYGGAAGACACAGACACTCAGCCCAGAAGGAAAACTCAGTTTAAACTCTTGAATGGATTTTTAACTTGAGTTTTGCTTCTTTCATGCTTAGTAAAGTGAGAACTATGATCAAAGGTTTTCCTGAAGTTATGGCATACACCTATCCAATAAGGTATAAACTGATGCTACAGTCTTTTACCTAGTGCACCTCTACCAGTGTTGTCTTTCACCATTTGAAACCTTTATCCCTCTGTCATAAATAGTTAAAATTGGAGAACAAATTGAAATATTCCCAGGGCAGGAAGGGAGAGAGATGTCTCATAAACAAAGTTTTATCACATAAACCTCAACTCCACTAGAAAATTAAGCTAGGAAATAAGAATGAGGTGTTCAGCAGTTTCCCTGTAATAAATACATTTAGAAGCCATAAAAGGAGAAACAAGAAGAATTTTGCATAATTGACCAAGGAAACACGATGCCATGAATTCAGCTACACAGCCAATGCACCCAGCTACAAGTTTGGTAGGAAAAATTCTCTCAAGTTCTATTCACGATTGTGTATTTCAGAGCCTTTCATTGCAAAGAAACCCAGTATTTGCTATAATGAGATCGTGAAAAGGAAAAGTTTTACGTGTACTGCAAATCTTAAAGCAAGTTATGACAGTTAGCACGCCATCTTATGCTAATGAAGGCATGCAGCATGAAGGACTTGATGGACACCTCAGCGATCACTGCAAACACAGCTACTCAGCTTTGTGAAGGGAATACTTAGTTATCAAATAATTAGAGATGTTGCAATCTGAGCGAAGAATGAAACTAACTTTAAAATATAAAATTAATCTAAACTCTTTTGCAGGAAGGGCTAAAAAATACAGCACTGGGAATTACTCTACTGTTATTTTACCAATGGAACCATTTGAAACTGATTTCCTAATTGATTGCACTGATGTTAAGATCTATGTAGACAGCTTACACGCTGATATCTATATACAGTAGTATGAAGTTCTTCAGTAGATCCAGGTGATACTGTTTCCTTGTTTATGCTCTTTCTGGCCATGAACATAATGGCTAAGCCTCAATCAGGAAAAGATGTAGATGATGCTCATTGGCAAGGTCAAATAACTACAAGAGCTGGCAGGGTGTATGTTAGATCCATCTGCTTAGGCATATATACAAATTATTTGGCAAGGCATGGATAATATCACAGTAATTTTGGATCAGACTGCTTTTAGACTGCCAGGTGGAAGTTGAAAGATTTTGATCATCTGTTGTTCACAAAAAGGCTGTGACTCCTCCTTCTGAGTGCAGACCTTGCTACAGACAACCACGCCTTGGATGCCTCTAGGTTAGGGTACACACAGTGCTGATGAATTAACTATTTCTCTTTAGTCATTTGTCCCAATGGGGTAATAAAAATGTACCTTCTGAGGATTGCTGTTTACAAGCCAATTAATTTAACATGAAAAAGTAATTAATTTCATCCATTTCTAGATTTGAAAAAAGTTTTAAAATAAATTTGAATTTACCTAGACAATTCTGGTTTCTTTTTTTAGTTCGGTATCGTTGTTTATACAGCTGTACTTACATTGACACAACAATACAACAAAAAGGTTGCCCACTGCTCACAAGCATCATGGAAATACTATTTGCTAAATGGCATAGAAGCTAGATTATGAAAAGGAAGATACATTGACATTGGTTTTGTGGCTGCCCCCCACCATTTGGCTGATTTAACTCCCTCTGAAAACTTTCACAGTGTTAGTGTCTGAAGTAAAAATACAGATAATAGTTATTTATACCCCACCGTCTTCAGCACTGTATAGTTATCTTCTATGCCAGTCTAGCTTCATCTGGCACCTGATTAAACAATAATTGGGCATGGCAGCAGCACTTCTTAGTGACTTCCTTGTCCTTGTTAATAAATCACAATTGTCAATTTATAGCAAATTAGGCGAACTATGCTCTCTTAAGCCTCATTTTATTTAAATCAGAAAGATTTATGATCCTCCAGGGTATAATACACCTTCCATTACCTCCGTAGCTAGTAATCAAGAATATGCCTGTCAAAGTCAAAGTGCAAGGATTCATCATATTATTTTTTAAAATCTCTGGTTCTTCTCCTATGAGTATGAAATTTAATTCTCAACGGGCATCTGAGGTTTATTTTGCAATTATATTCATTACCACGTAAATGCTGATTGTCCTTCTAAACCTCTCCTTACATAAGCACTTTGGGTTTCAATGGTCTTTTGGGCTTTTAATCAATGACAGAAGATCATCTATCATGGAGTCAATTCACATAGCACATATCTGAACTGAGTCCAGAGGTGCCAAACTGGATGGGGCAGGTGCTGTAGAGCTTCCAAGGTTACTCGATCAATTGCCTGATGCAGATCACCGTGTGAATGTTTTGGGAGATGTAGAAGAAAATTAGGGACGCTATACCCTTATGCCCAGGGTTGCCTCTGTACATAAAATCCAACCCAAAATATTTGATGTAAAAAAGATGTTGAATATTTTATATGTAGTCTCTAATTCAACCAAAATTCATGAATGAGAACAATGTTTTCAGTACCCTCAAAACACTTAAGGGCCTATTTAGTTTAAAATACATGTTGCAGTGACAACAAAACTTTCCCTCTCAGGCTATCAAAAGCCAGTGGCTCTTTTTTAATGTGAACACTGTAAAGAAGGTTATAAAGACTGGACATTTGTATAGAAAACACAGTTCCTTAATAAGAAATAAAAGAAAATATAATTGTTGTATTTTAAACTTATTGCTCAAGGCAATTAACCTATGCCTAATACTTAAGCTATTGAACGCAGCCTGCATGATAGAGGAGGGACACATCACATGCAGGAACCCAATGAAACCTAACATGAGGCAGGGCTTATGTGATTAAAAAACTTTTCCAAAGCACTCACTAGATTTCTGAAATAAATAGAGCTAAAGATGCTGGAAGAGTCACAGTCCATTTGAAGAAACTTTTGCTGGTGTATCCCTGCCTGTTAAGGATGCAAGCTTTTGGTGTGGAACAGTTCTGYACTGATAAAAGGTCTCACGCTGAAATACATCTTATATCAGCGAAAATGCCAGTATAATCTGTTTCGCTTGTGGAAGCTGTGTAAAACTTCCCCTACAAGGCTTGCCAGTTCAGAGATACCAGCAATCCTTTCTGGCCTAAACCAAGACTGTAATTTGATAGTGGGTTGAACTGTGACAGATAACCCAGGCAGGCAGCGATGTTTTCAGAAGCAAACACATAAATGAATTTTTCAGACTACTAAAGAAATCAAACATGCCCACTATGATAATGAGCAAGAGCACAACATTTATTTCAGAGGTGCTGAGAAGTACGAGGAGGAGACCCCTGGGGGGCCATGGAGACAGGCGTCTGCCCTGCACCAGCTCAGCATTGGAGCCTGACACTGTCAGCAACGGAGTGCAGAGAGCTTTGGTACAACTTTACCTGCAGTGTATGTGCACCTACCCCTCACGGTAATCTACTAATTCTCAAGCTAGTCTGACATTACGTAATTTCTATTAACAGGAGAGAGTTTACTCTCACAGGATAAAGAAAGTTTTCTTTTCAGCTTAGCCTGCTTACAGCAACTTCACCAATTCCATCATCCCCAAAGGAAAGGGGAAAATAAGGCAATTAACCTCCTAGGACAACCTCTGTTCATGTTCTTGGACAACAAAAGAAACCCAAAAGCCGTATTGTCAAGTACAGTCAATGCCAAGAAAGCCTCAAGGATAATAGATGACAGACAATCACAAGAAAAACTAACAATAAGGATTTTCAGCTGTGACCAGCTACTTCAACTGATTCAATTATGCGGAAATGGTGGGATGCAGAAAATTAAGAGCTGGTTAAAGAGAACTTGATTAAGCAGAGTTATAGGAACCAGCAATCACCTGAAAGACAGACAAACCACAGARGAAGAAAAATTATTATTTAGTGTAATAGGACCAGGCAAACATAAGAACAAGAGCCTGAAATTCAGACTAAGCGCCAATAAAAACTTCTCCTTTACCCTGGGAAAAGAAAGATTGGAAGCCTGGTCTCTTAAGACATTTAGAACTAGACCAGAAAAACAGTAGTAAAAACAAAGCAGGGGGGAATAATCCACATTGACAAAAGAATGAATATGATGGTGCCCACCTGTGGGTATGGTTTACTATTCACTTTAACTGCTCAGCTACTCCTGATGCAGCACTGAACAAACACAGCAAATGCCTGAAGCTGCTCAACATCTGCTTTCTTGCTGGCCTAACAAAAATGGAAATACTTCTTCAGAGTTGGCTTTATTGTTAAGAGCCCTCATTAGGGCATGCCACAATACATTACTATGTTTTTTACAGGGCTTGCGGTAGGTGTATGCATGCCTTGCCACCTTCAGCCAGCAACTGTGGCGGTAATCCCTCCTTAAGCCTTTCATTTTTATGCTCTTCTAGATGTAAATCTCCATTTTCTTTAGACCTACTATAACAGAAAGGGCAAAAAGAGACACAAATCTGACTGATGCATAGTAAGTTTTACGGAGTAAGCATACATAGGAAAATACTGTGATTTCTGCAGGTTTTTTCTGCCCTAGGAGCATTATATGAAATTATAACCACCTACTGCTGACACTGGTGTTTGCCCTAAAAATCCATACATAAATATAGGTCTACTCATTTTACGTGGCCACCCATTACTTCTCATCCCTAAAGGCTTTCTGCTTTATTATACTAAGAGTGGAAAATGCTTCTTCAACATTTATTAATAAGTATTTTAAGTATGGTTAAAACAAACAAACAAAMAAAAAAAACCACCCCAGATCACATAAACACACACTCCAGGAGAATTTATCAGAATGAAAGTTCAAGGCAGAATCAGCCGCACTGATTTCTTCATGTGAAACCCTGGCATTGAGCTTACATTCCACTGTCTGTCCCCCCAACCCTGACACTGGGAGAAGAAAGAGGCCAAGACAGAATAACATGTGAAGGCAGAGACATTTGCTCTCCTGTCTCACATGGATGAGGGCAGTTTAAGGGTTTCTTCCAATTTCTCCTCCTTTTGCAATTCCAACTCAGGGATTTATTTGTGCACTGATGTATATGGGGACTTATATGCATATGTTAATAGATCYAAAGAAACAAAAGCACAGAGTTACATTTCCAAACAGTATTAGCCTAACAAACTAGGCACGGACTCTCACACAGCTGGCATGCATCAGCAGCCAAACTCTACACTTGGTTACATTCATATAACCCCACCCAAATCAGCATAACTAAGTGAGAAACTGGCCCATTGGAATAAACTTGCACTGTCTCGGCCTTGAGCTGTAAGAGCTGGCCAGAATATCTGTACATGAGCAAACACTACCATATCTACRTTTTAAGATCAGTTCTATGTTGAATACTCCTAAAACAGCCATTATTCTAGGACTCCGACAGATTATTCATGTAACGCTACAGAAATACATCTACGCAGCAAAGTGCAAATACAGCAAACTTCATTTGCCCGTGCTCCAAGCAAATGCAAAGGCCACGTGCACCCCCATGAGCGAATGATAAGAGTCACTGCAGCACTGAGTCCATGCTAATGGTATGGGGTCTGTACTGATATAACCCCTTATTAGCCCTGTACTGAGCAGTCACAGCTTCTGCTCAGCTACATCTATCTGCTCAAGTGCTGGCACATTAGTTATATCTGTGTACAACATGTGATAAACACAAATCCCGCATATCCCAGAGACACTTTGTTCTGAGATTCTCAATTTCTAACCCTGTTTTCAGGGACGAAAACCTGGCGCAGGGGGCGGGGAGGAGGAAGAGCCAAATTCCTAGCAGAACTTTGGAGCCAGCTTCCTCACTAAATATCATTCTGGCTTCACTATAATGCCTCCCACCACAAGAGTCTGGCTGCAAAGAATACTGTCTCTCCAAAGCCCGAGAGCTTTACCCAGGATTTTTCCAATTTTATCTGTCATTCTGGATGACTGGTGAAATTGCTGGAACCCTCAAGATACTGCAGTGCTGCTAGAAAAGTCAGGACACTGGCTGAACTCAACAGGGAGGTGAATAGAGTTGGATAAATTTACAGAGCAACTCTACCACAGACACGCATCAGCATCTGTTGCATGAAGTGTGGGATATGTACTACACTAATTTTACCTATCTTCATTTTCCATTTCAGACAGCTTTTGGTAACAGCAGAACCCAGAGTTGACAAACATCCTGCATCCCAACAGCTCAGGCTCCCATTTATCTGAGCAATCAAAGAGGCTGTGGTGATGCCTAGGCAGGTACTGCATTTCATATTCCAGGTTGGCAATGTTCTTTCATTTCAGATAAAAACCAGATGTAGTTTAAACTCTCTTTCCTCAGTTCTACAAATAACTCTTTTTGGAAGAAAGAAAATTATTCTCCTTCATTTGTTGTTACCTCAGTTTTAAGAAAAARAAGTATGAAAGACAAAAAAATCAGCCAAAAAATCCAAAAGGGCGTTTTCAGAATACAGCAACGGCAAAGTACACTGAGTGTTGGTTTCACTCACCTTAGTTTTTACTGCAGCTATTCAAGTAAATCCTTTCTCAATGGCTTATTGATTGCAAGTTTGATTATTCTCTTGAATTCTAACACCCATAGACTTGGTTTTACAGTATCAATGGGAATACATAAAAGCCACACACTCTGCAGGATAAATGAATTAGTACGGTACCATTATCTATTTACCAGCCACCAGCTGCACTCGCACACACTTGCACTGCAGGTGGCCAGCAGCATTTAAAGCAGAAGAAAGCTTCATTTCTCTACTTGTAATCATACTTCACAATCTAAACCACACATATTATTTAAATAATCTTTCAAAGAATGTTATGGAGAAGAGAAAAAAAAAATCGCTGGATAATTACACCTATGTCTGTGTTTAATATGAAAACACAAGTTTCATAACATTAAGAGACATTTCCTGCCAGCATTGGTGGCACCCTGGAGCTCAAGCCTGCGCAGCCTGCCAGTCGCCGTAGGTGGMACTCTCACACCATCTCCCACTGTCTTTGGGGCTTTGTCCCCAAAGAACAACCAAAAAACCACCGTTTCAACCATGGCTTATCTGTAACAAACACATTCATCACCCATTTTAAGGAAAGAGCAGCAGCACATAGCCTTCCCCATTCCTAAGTGAGCAATCTATATTTCTGTCATCAACCACAACTACCCAGCCCACTGGCCTCTCAGCTCAGGTGGTCCATGAGTTATCTGACTTTTAAGTTTACTCAAACCCATCATGGGCAGCATTACACATTGCTAAAAGCCCCATGAGGTATGCACTCAACAGCAAAATTGTTTTTGTGATCACGAAAAATAAGAGATTGAGCCATCATCAAYGCAACAGTGAAAAATAAAACTACAGGCTTTTGCAACTACAGTTAACTGGTAGAAGTTCCTGAGTCCATCAGGCACCAGATTGTCAACTGGTAACTTAGGTGGCTTTCTGCTAGTTGGCCTCCTGTTTTTTTTCTGAAGGCTAGCATGAGCATAGGAACCCCAGAAAGCGGTCTGTAACTGTCTGTCCCTTTCCAGGGAACACTATAAAGCCATCAGCTCATTTGAATGAGCTTACATTTGAAAAAAGGGTGGGTTTTTCACTTTATTGATGCACTCTTCCACACAGGATTTTTTCAAAATCTACATCAAACAAGGAAAAACAAATGCTGAGAGGGCAGATTTAGGGCAATTTATCAAGGTCCGGGAAATAGCTTCCAGATGGATAGAGCTGTTTGGTGCTGGCTGGTGAGAAGGAAGCAAGGTATTGTTATTGAATTAGCATGAATCTCTGGTGGAGAACTACGTGGTAGATAGAGTGCTCCTTTCATATGGTTTGCATTTGGACCTGTCAAATCTGATTTTTATTCAAAAACCTGTGGTAAAGACACACAGTTCTTTTTTGCTTATTAAATTTCCACCAATTCTCCCTGTACTGTTATCCAGTCAGTATTTTTAAACTCTGCTCTAAGTGCCATGCCTGGGTCTGTTTGCTCTTTGCCATGCTTGGATGACAGCTTGGTGCTTACAAGCACACAAGTGGTTTTAGGTTTTACATTCACACACTGAATGTCACCTGAGAAAGTGTGTGAGAGAGGAGAAAAGCTGGATGCTCTATGAGATGTTTAAACTGAGTCACTTCAAGAGTTTATCAAAAACTTTCTAAGTAAAACGATGCATACTGAGGTCTAATGTACACTAGAAAGTGATTGCTAATATAACTAGAGGATTATTCTTGATTATTCTTGTTTATAAATCCTACCTTTGTAAACATGTCTTCTAGCAGTATAAATGCATCTATACTAGTGCATTTGCTAATACAGAAATACTATTAAAAAAAAAAAAAACAACTAAAGGCAAAAAAAAAGATATGCTTATAACAAACAGATTTCTACTTTGAACTACCTGGATATCTGTTCCACGATACGTGCCTTTTAGAGTAAGACATACACAAAGATTTATGTATTTTCCTGCTAGTTTTGAAAGCTTTTACTTTTCAAGTTATCCTAACAGTCACCTAGTCCCATCTGAAGAATTCAGCCTAGTTTATGTTAAACATCAAATTAAAATGACTGTTGTATTAACCTGAGGAGATAAACTGACATAGTTTCCCTCAYTGCAAAGACAAATAAATTGTTACCAAGTAGTTAGTTTCTGTTGAATGAATTTTTGACAATGTGGTCTTKTAAGATCCTGGAAAAGTTGCTGGTTGATATGCCAATGGGTAGAAGGATTTTTAATGAGAGGAAATTTCCAATGGCTTTTTCAATTATTTAGGAGAATTGTTATTATTCTTGAGTACCGAGTGTGGGGGCACTGGAGTGAAATAGAAGAAATGAGCTTTACATCTTCCCTTTTCCAATGTTTCAAGGATCTACCACAATTACTCTGTTACCATCTGGGAGGTATCCTAGGCAAACAGAGAAGGAAAATGGTGATATCATCAGAACCAACTAATTCCTAAATCCTACCTGAAATGTAAAACATGGATACTTGTGCTTACTTCCCACACRTATGTCTGGTTTTGCCCTTCTTTTTTTGCCCTATAGTTCTTATTACTCTGTGTTTTATGAGCATCTGCTTCAACTGACCAAGACTCTGTAAGAAATATCCAATGAGGCAAATAAAATCACAGTCTACATGATGCAACCTACTTCTTTGGCCGTAACATCCGATCCCCCCCCAGGCTGCAAACAGATCATATGCCTCATTTATTACTTATACTTAATCCTTCAGCTACTGACTACTGAGCTAGGTTTCCAGTTATATCAACTCTGAAACAAAGTCTTGGTAGCCTTAAGCTCTCATGATGCGGTGTTAACAATGGGAGTTACACATCACTACCGAAGAAATTGCATTCCTCAATGACACGATTTTCCGATTTTCCAATGTGTTATCGAGAAACTGACACTGCATGCTCACGATGCTTGGCATCTACAGGATTTAACATTTGCAGATCACTCTATGGACATTAGTGCTCAGAAGTCAGAGACAGCTGAGCTAGTGTTTATGTCTAATCAGTTATCAGCTTTCTGCTAATCAGTCTGTGTGAGATGGATGTAAGCTAGCAAGTATCAACATTCTGTCACTGGGGACTAAACTGGCCCATAATTCTCATCTGAACTGCCTCTCCTTTAGCCTGGCAGCCTATGAAATGGTTATCTTGTTGCTGGCAAAAGAAAAGAAATGAAAAGGAAGATAAAATCAACTTGCCATTTCATATGGATGTCTACATCACAGAATCAGAGAACGCCCAAGGTTGGAAGCAACCTCTGGAGATCATCTAGTCCAACCACCCTGCTCAAAGTAGGGTCAACTACAGCAAGTTGCTCAGGATGATTGGTATAGTCACGGCACAGAGAGAAAGAAATGCCTTTCCTATTGCATAGGATAAAATCTGTAGTGGGGCGCAGTTGAAAGGTCACACACAATCTGCTTGAGTAAGGGACCTTTTGAGTTCAGTTGCCTGTAAAATTGACTGCTCATGGTACAAAAATCAAGAAAACAGAAGGGATGGGGAACACTTTATTGCTTTTCATGTAGTTCATTTGTAGTCATACCTTGAAGCCAAAAGGGCAAGTGCATTGATAAAACTCCACTGGATCATTGTTGCATGTCCCATTGTTCTTACATGGATTGGAGAGGCAGGGGTTACACTTGGACAAAACACTGATATCTACAGGCTCTGGAAAGGCAAAACACAGTGTATCAATACAAAATTAATACTTCCCGTACTCACACATACATTTTTTCCTAATGCAGTATTCACCCTGTGTTGGCACAAACATGCATGCTGTGGGTGCAACTTTACACAACAGCATGGGATTCCCAGGGATTAGAGAGATTTTAAGTACTTAAATCCAGTGCTAGGCAAGTCTCAATGATGCTTATATTCTCCTGGACATGCAAACATCAGCTCTGAAAAAACACGTTGGGAATCTCCAGAGAGTGGGCTCATATATATATGGCTTTCAGCAATTTTTCCTTCTCTCAGTGCTGGAAATTCTGCAATAGCAACCCCTAGGGAACTACAACATGACATTTCTATGGCTGGTAACAAGAATGAAAGTGCAGATGCAACAGCAGAAATGAAAAACATGCATAAGAAAGATTTAGTTAGAGGCTTATGGGAATATTTAGGTGCAAAGTGTTCTACCATCCTTAATTTTAACAGAGTTCAAAACTTATTCTTCCTGTTCTGCCCAGAAGAATGATTATCACCATTCAGCTATCTCGGCAAAATGCAATAAAGACATATGCAAAGATGTAAATGTATGCAGGTAAATATGCATGGCCATATTTAAACCATTTAATAAACCACATTTTTTAATAGAACACTTCCAGAGAAGTAGCGATGTTTGTGGGTGAGCAGGAAGATTAACACAGACCAAAACAATACTAAGTACATTTGGGGTACCAAGTCAATCAATATTTTATTGTTGAGATTTTACAGAAAGCTGATTTAGACAGTTATATTTACAGTTAAAGAAATGGTTATTTTGAAGTGGCTAAATTTCAAATATTAATGAGTTTTTACATGTAAAAAATAAAACCTAACACTTTAAAAGGGCTTTAATTATATCAGGCAGTAAAGACCCTACAATAGTTTCATTTCATTTTTAAGGAAATACATTTTAAAATAACTTAAAATTGGTCCTGTGCTAATCAGAAGTGGGCACAGAGCTTGATAAATAATAAATGATAAGAGGGAGTAAATTGTGAAACATCCTGAAAGTGAGGAAAATAAGCTTATACTTGATGTTAGAGAGAAGGTGGAGCTGTAGAAGGTTACCAAAACCAGGGATGAAAAAAATCCCTTCCAGTCAAGGATTTGCTTTGGACCATCCTATATGAGATATAAACCTTCATTATTAACTTTGAATACTTGCACAGCACCAACAGGGGGTAAGAACATGACAGAAATGGGTACCAAGGAGTCTCAGCTGAAAAGCACCTGCAATGTAAAGGCTATATTCTGATCCTATACTGATGGTGGTGTTATCAGGGCCACTGACTGCAGAGTGCAACATGCAATGATTTGTTAACAGGGCACAGTTGATTGCAGAGTGCAACATTCAATAATGAGGGAAAAACACACAAGAAGTAACAAATCCAAAAAATGAAACAAAAGACTGTTGTCGTCCTCTTCTATCTTTGCGTTTATGCCTAACTAAATGCATACATGTTTTTAACTTGAAGTTAGGACAGCAAGAGGAAATAACATCTGAATTTCTGGTGCTGACGGGGTGGAATGYGACATATCCGAGCTACTTTTGTCTTGAAGGTAAAATATATGAAGAATATATGAAGGTAGCTCCTCGGAGAGCTCATGAGACAGGCAGCAGTGCTGCTTTTCTAGATTTAGAGGTCACTAAGCTAGAATTTGTTCTATTATTTATTTATTTCACAATACACATGGTACATTTTCCATTTATTCCTATGGCATAGATCAAAGGTAATCAATGTAGGAGCTAATAGGAACATTGTTAGTTCCTAGCAGTTAAGTAGTTCATTAGTTTGCCCTTGTGGATTTGATTTATAAATCCGCACAGCAAAATGCCCTCAGCCCAGCACATTCCTTTCCTCTACTGCATAACTAGGAGGGCAATTTAATAAAAAGCAGAGCTGAGTTTGCATGACTTGCACATTACATACTTTTATTTTCTTGGCTCTGCTGAGACATAACCTTCTGCTCAGTCACAGGCTAAAAACATCATTTTAACAAGAATAAGTTAAACTCTACTTTTTTTTAATGTAGAAGTTACCGGAGGTCACAGAGGACATCTATGCACTACCTTTATACAAGCATCTTAAGGTACCAAGCTCAGCATGGGCTGAGTTCTGCAGTAATGACCCAGGCTTTTAGGGGGATGGGGGCTCAGCCCACCCTGAGCTCCCTGCTAGCCGTACTTGAGCTAGGACTGAATCTGCACAGGCAGAAGTACAGACATATCCTTGGATATTCTGTGTCACCCCACAGACAATCTCGCTCTTCTGCTGACAGGCACATGTCACAGCTACAGCTCAGTGATGAGAGGGCGATGCAGCTGCAGGACAAACCAAGGCTGCACCATACCCTGTCACAGGCCACACACATGGCTCCAGCCCAAGGGTAAAACTGCACTTTACATTGCAATAGATCCTATTGCTTTACCATAAAAAAGCATCACCGATGTCCAGACAGAATAGCACAAGGCATTGGATCTTAAACATGCACATAGGAAATGGGTTCAGTTAGACTACCAAATCATGCATTGTTTTTCAAAACATATGTATTGTGATGAGAAAAGGTGAATTTTGCTAGGGCCTGGAGCTTCTTGGAGTATACTGCCACTCGACCAGACCATCAACAGTTTCTGCTTGTCCAAAGACCACCTCCAAATCAACACTTTTTTCTCCTTTTCTATTCAGATAAAGTGAGCCACCAGCTTTCTAGTGGACCAAACTAATATTTACATAAAAACCATACAGCTGTTTTTAATAGTCTGGATCACAGGTTTACTTATCTCTTGCCTAAGAGATGCTTGCTTAGTTTTGAGAAAAAATGAGCGTAACTATTGATATAGCACAGTTTCATAATGAAGAAGTCATCTAGCTTTTATTTCTGGATCAATTTTCA
Source organism: Phoebastria nigripes (assembly GCA_035582835.1). NCBI lineage: Eukaryota > Metazoa > Chordata > Aves > Procellariiformes > Diomedeidae > Phoebastria > Phoebastria nigripes. The sequence continues at coordinate 849,087 of JAYKAV010000888.1, read as the reverse complement.
GACCTTGTTTAATATGTAAATACAATAATTTTCTCTGTTTCACTTCGTGTGAACAAGTACATTATTTGGTATTTTTAGTATTTAGGGTATATTTGTACTTCATATTTGAAAGACTTTTATAAAGTCTGTAGTTCTGATAATTATAGTCAGAGTTCTGGTAGTTTTGAGACTGACATTTCAAAGTAATTAAATTACAAGGTTACAGTTATTAAAAATATATTTGAAAGGACATAAAATTCAGCTCAGACTTGGCAACTTGTGTTCTAAACCCACCTCAACACCATCATTTGTTTGCTCAGCAGTTTAATCCCAGTCTCTATAAAATCATGCTGCCAAGCAGTACTGTAAATGTGCATGGCACTCAGAGACATAAAAACAGGCTTTATGCCCTCATTTCCATTTCTAAGAGAGGCTACTAACCCATCTTTTCCACTATAAATATAGTCCCATCTTCACATACTTGCTGGTAACCTAAGCAAACCTCCAAAACTTTTTTTACAATAAGAACATACAGGTATATCCTAATCTACACTCAGTAATAAGCTACTGCCTTTATCCACAAAAAAGTGTGCTCCTCATCATTTGTCTAACTGCTCTCTAATGTAGCATACTCCTATCACTGACTACCCCTAATCGTTAATAGCTGCACCTCAACTCTCTCCTGAATGAATGTACACTGTATTCAGACATGAAACATTTTCCATAATCTACAGTTTCGGATACAGAGCTGATGAGGACAGTTTGCAGATCTTCAAATGAAAATGTACTTTTGGTAAATATTTGCTTTCCAGAATTCTCAGTTTCTCAGTTTTCAAGTAAATGTACCTAATAACTAGAGTGCTCTATATTTTTAAAATAACTCGTTTTACCAAAGTTTTCTGGGGTAGATAGAAGGCCAAAACCAATTTATTTGCTCAAAGAAGTTCTAACAACACCCTATATGCTAACTTGCCATTATATAATCTGGTGCAAACAACAGGAATACTAACTCTTCTGGGGTTTGCTGGTTTTCCTTCCAGTGGTGCAGTTAACTGCACTTTGTGGAAGAACACTTGAAAATGCAACTTGAATGTAATGTGATGGTTCAGAAAATGAAAGCCAAAGCCAACTCTCCTCCCAAACTTACTTTAAAACCAAACAGCTTCCAAGAGTATAAAAATAAAGCACTGTGTATGAGGAAAAGCAACAGGACAGAACAGAGAGCCTCCCAGCTTGCTCCTACCTTTGCACTGGAAGTGGTGAGTCGGTGTTGTGAGCAGCAGCCKGTCCACCATGGCGTCAGGCCCGCTGCAGCGGGCTATCCCTGGCTCTTTGTACCCTGCCTTCACCCACTCGGAAAGCCAGCGGAGGTTGCAATCACAGTGCAAAGGGTTGGTACCTAGAGCCCTAGTGGTGTAAAACAATTAACAGCACTTATTTTGGCTTGCAAGCAAAGATAACATCCCTGATCTCATTGAGGCACATTTTATTCTACACTTTTACAGGAATGCTTTACTTCAAAATGTGGGAAAGATCTTCTGAGTATTCAGGATGTCTTTTAGATTTATCTCCTCCAGTATTCCCACTCTTTTCCTTTCTTCCCATCATTAGTTAGGGAGGTTGTATAAATACCTAACAACAAATCACTTTTTCAAACAATAAATCACTTTTTCAAACAATTGTGCTTGAGCAATGTTGCCAGACATATTGCTTTCATCAAATTTATCACGTTGGTTTCTTTTATTTAAGTCTTTGGCCTTCATGAGCATATTCTAACAGTGAATTGTGTAATTTAGTTTGGATCTGATGACTCATGTTAATGTCTCCTCACTAGATGAAACATACACACGAGGATACCCTTGTTTTCAAAACTGCAACCTGGTGTCTGCGAAGTTTGTTTCTGGCTTTGAAAACACATTTGCTGGTTAACCCATCACTTGAGTTAGAGGTTGAAGTAGATGCATTCACATAGTGTAATTATAATTCACAGAACTTTTTCATTATTCATGGTGATCCATCCAAAAGAAAACAAACCTTTTTACCTTAAATTTACGTGCTGCCTTGATTCATTTATACTATTTTTTCTCTTAAGGAAAGTGTCTTTTCAGGCAATCAGTCAATAACAAACAAAGTCCAGACTTCAGAAAAGTCAGTTTAAAAACAACTAATTTTTGAAAGTGTGAAGAAATGCATGTTGGAAGTCTGAATTTATTTTGCTGAAAGTAAATGTAAGGCTTTAGCTGTACAACACCTGAATTGCCATGGGAAGAAAATTAACTAAAGATTAGCATAGGGAAGAGATACTAAAGAAACCAATAATTCAAATTGGGTTTTAGACTTTATTATTTCTGCATATGTTATAAACTATTTTTAAGATGGTATTTTAAACTCAAGCTTCTTTCAAATAAAAACATATCAGACAGGATATTAAGATAGAAACCTCAGTAAATTTGTTGATACATTTCTATTGGAGTGACTAATGAACCCACTGTGCCCTAGACAGATTCATAAAGAGAGTTCATAGGTTCAAACCCTGTCTAGGGCTCATTCATCAAAATTAAATGTGTACTGCAGCACAGTATTAAAAAATATCCATCCATTCCTTCTGTAAATCCATTGCTTACAATGGAAAAAAACTACTGGGTTGACTTTTTGACCCTGTAACTGTGATCAGCTGGCTCACTTGTCCAAGGTCAAACAAAATGCAGCAGTGAAAGTTGGACTGAGAAATTAACTTTAGTGTTGAGCAACTGCCATAAATAAAATGGGAGTGGGAGGACCACGGAAAGCTAGTTACCATGTTAATTAATCTTTATATACTACATTAGAAATAAAGCTGCTCTACAGACACTAGAAATGATTACCAGTAACACTGTTGTACAACTGCAGAAATTATCACATGTATCTTTCCGCTCTTTTGTTTGTGGGTTTTGGTTTTTTTTTTTTTCTTCTTCATTTCTAGGAACTATAGTGAATTCTTGTATTTTCATTCATGAGTTCTAACATACTCTCTCTATTTCTTTGCCCATTGCAGCAAAATATTTCCAGAAGGTAAAAATATCTTGCGCTGTAATGAAATACTACCACCAGCATTTTCAAAATGTTGTGCAGATATTTCTGTTCAGACACTTTTTTTTTTTTTGAGGCAACTTAGAATAAAGTCAATTGAAATAACTCTAGCCATGATAATGCAGAGAAACAAGAGGAGGGTATAGCTTATTTTTATAGGTAACTAACACAAATTTGAGTAAAGATGAGGGTTTCTTTGTGGAGTCCCTGGAGGGCCGAAAGGTCAGTTTATGTGCAGGCAGTATTTGGGTAACCGAATCAGTTACAGAGTTGTGTGTATCAGTGAATGGTGAGGACAGCAAATGCAGGAACTGACCTAACTGAGAAGGTCTCGGGTCTACCCCAACAGCTTTTGGGTTCTTTTTAAGTATTAATATATGTGATCCTTCAGTAGTGCTGTAACATTTTTATCATTGCCCTGGACTAAACAAGTTAGTAGAGTCATGGCTTAAATAGACAATTATACGATTCAAGTAAATAAAGTAATAAATAGTAAACAAAACCAGCGTGTGTATACCATATACAAACCCTCCTCTGTCTTTAGTGAGGTATATCAGCTATATAGTTTTTCATAATAGTTACATTACAACAATATGATGTTTACAATGTAAAGGAAATTTGGTGAACGTTGTCTTGCAGGCTTTAAACAGCTATGGAAAAAATGATTGAAGTATCTAGATCTCAGTTTTGTTCTTCCAATTACAAACCAATTTAAAGCTATTACAAAAGACTGACTAAAATCAATAGTTTCGTCTATGCACACAAATATTTCTTTGCAATTCTAAAGGTTAATTTGATACCCTCCCTCTT
>JAYKAV010000888.1:725086-845221 GCA_035582835.1 Phoebastria nigripes | reverse complement strand
AAACTGTACTGATGCAGAAGGCCCAGGCTGATCATCCTGCTCAACACCTTGGTAGTCAGCTTTCTCCAGCCATAATACCTATCCTACTCTTAGCCACACAGCTTGTAAATTTAACATATAATTTTGTTCTCCCATGCATTATGAGTTTGATAAGTAGCAACCCCTTCTGGCATGTGAAGAGCAAAATCATTGTGGTTGCTAAAAGTTTCAGAATCTTGTTTAAGAAATTGGAGAGCACAATTGCACTGTAAAATTCAATTGTTCAACTGTGCAAATTACACCCCAGACAGGTCTTATTTATTTTATGGATCCTATTTATTACTGTTCATTTGAGCTTTGTGTATTTTACATTTCTGGCAGCACATGCATCTAAACAGATAGACTGCAGTGATTGTATTGGGCCAAAGGGGTTTTTATCACTCCCTAAGGTGAACAGTTTACCCAGGAAAATTGTATCTGCACTTCATTTAAAGTAAACACTGAGGAAAATCCAAACAAATGGGGCATGATATGTTTATCTCTTGAGTTCTAAAAATACCCTCAGAAGCCAGTATGGAAGGTGTCACTGCGCTTCCAAAAGGAGATACAGGGCTTCAGCACCGTCAGACTTTCATTCCAAAACAACATATAAAATGACTTGACTACACTGAGAACATGATGAAGAAATACATTTTGTGCAAAACGAGTATTTTCTCTGACTTAGATACCAAGGTGTAAGCTTGAAACAGAGCAGGTTATTTCTCAGTTGAAGTTGAAATTGCTTAAGTTGCTCACATATGATTTCTGTCCCTACCAACCTGAGATACCTTTATTTTTTATTGTCTAGAGAGAAACTGAGACAGAAAGCTGTTACACAGAAATAAACAGTGCGAGGACATATTTGCTATCCCGAAAATACGTAAATATGAACTGAACCTTGTGTTCAGGTAAGTGTTCTGGCGGGCATGTTTAAGGTTGCAACGAGAGAAACAGAGATATAAAACCTATTTTAAATGCACACATATCTGTTTGTGTGTCTCAACGTGTATACATCAACATCAACTCACGTGCATGAGGGCAGCATCAGAGCAGGAAATATCCGCATCAACTTGTGAAACTAGTCACTTCACAAAATGACTAAGACATACCCAAGCCTCTCATTACTTGAGGACAGTAATCAAGAAACATGCTACACAAAATTACTCTTCCTTTACATCTATTGTTTAATAATGTGCAGTACCACACATTATCTCAGTGAAAAAACATTGTCTGTTCACTCTTTTGACACCAACTGCTACACTTCAGGTTTATTTTATAACAACTGCAGCTATTTGTCTTTACAGTTCTTTCATCAACTGAACTGCTTTTAAAAATATCCTGGACCTCCACCAATACAATAGTATTTTCCTGAAATATCTGAAACTTCTAATAATTTTTGCAAATTATGGAACGAAGTATTAATGCTGTGAAATGGCCAATTTCCATATGATTAAATATATATGCCTGAAGTAGTGATTCATCAACAAGTTCATATACTGACAACATTTCAGTATGCAAAACATATGACACTTATTAAGCAGAGAATTCACATTTGCTTAATATTTGCTCTTTGTGGGAGGTTTCCTGTCTCACTCTCAGACCATAACACTCTGCATTTCACATAGACAACGCCGAAAGCAAACCTTAAACATAAAGTCCACAGAAGAGGAAACTGTCACATTTCTCATTTGGTTTTCCTTAAGAAAATATTTCGGTAACTAATAACAACAGGTTCTAGTATTTTTTTATTTCCTTTGAACATATGTACTATGAATATCCAGAGAAGACTATGGAAAGTGAGCAGGGAAAACAGAAAAGCTATACAATCTTAAATTTGTAATAATATGTACTGTTTTATAAATCTGAAACCGTCAAACAGATGAACCCAGACAGAAGTACTTACAGATGGGACAGGGATACCAGGTCATTGAAAGAACCTTCGGGAACACTGGAAATATCATTTCCATGGAGCGTCCTACAAGAGGGGAGAAGCAGGAGGGTATCAAACGACAGTATTTTATCTGCTCCCCACAAGTGAAGGAATTGGTGCTTAAGAAGGGTATTTAATTTTGTTTCTTTGAGAGTTTCTATGAGCTTCACAACTCACAAGCTTCCATGCTTTATTACTTCTACTTCTAGATGTTGACATTTAAAATAATGATACAATYGGAATTGTTGGTGACTAATGTTTTAAATTAAAAAGGTGACATACTATTTATGCTATTAAAAGTATATTGACGACAAGTAGACCCTCACATACAGACCTGTATGCTTTTGTAGAATCCCATTAGCTGGAAACACAGAAAAAACAGAAGAGGGAAAATAGGAACTGTGAAAGTTAAATTAAATACTGACTTCAGAGAGATCCTAGGAGAGAGCAAGGGTCCATGAGGGCAAATACATCTGCACTTTCACATTCTAGTTTCCCATTCTTACAGTAGGAAATACCTCTTTGTGTGGTATTTTAAAAACCTGTTTGACAAATACATTTATGCTACCAGGGAAAATACTTGAAATTATTTGGTTTAGGGCATTATTCACCCTGTGCAAAGAAACTAACATTTTTCTAGCAGGGTTTTCAGGATTCTTGTGAAAGGATTCTCCACTGTTTCCAGGACAATTCAAGCAGCCACTTTATCTCCTTTCTAAGAAATATATTTATGCGTGTGTTACATAGGCAAGCATAAATGGGAAGATTTTTCTTGCAGCTTGTAGAGCACAATACTTGTATTCAAAGTGGCAGACAAAAGACTAAAAAATCATTATTTGTGATTACTTGTGGTTTTCATTGCAATTGCAACTGAAGGCCCTGCTACAAAGCAGGGCACCACCACTAGAGGCTGTGACAAATAAGAGAGGAAAAGCACTTCTTGCAGCACCAAGACTATGATCAGACAGGAAGACACGCAGCAACAAATGAGTGTGCGGGAGGGCACAGGATGCTGGTGGTGACAATTGCCTAAAAACTATCCAGAAAATGCACCAGAGAATATACACAATCATGTAAGTTTTTATTTTATAAATAAATAAAATCAGCTATTCAGCTGCTGCATCCTCTGCCTCACTAGATAATTATCTGGCAAAAAATAGCATAGAGAAAAATATTTATAGTTTATTCTAACTTTTCTAGTTTGCATGTCGCTGAATACCAGCTTACTACTTCACACAGTAACAGACAGAAAGAACTTGTAAGGAGCCAACAGGAGTCAATTCTGCTGGATCTCATTAGCCGTTTCTTAAACAAAAGTTGGTAGAAAAATTGCAAAGGAAAAGGACATCAATATTTTAAAATTATATTTTCTTTTGCACTTCTCCCCTGAGCTGGTTCAGTTATAGCAAACTGCTGTATTGTTTATGTCCTCTTTCCCAGGTCCAGGAATTACTGTCAGTGCTCCAGACGTGGCAGAGGAGGGTGGAAAACAGAGACCTGCTGTGTGTCATTTTTGTAGCAGCTCTTTCCCTCGAGTCACTTATTTTCTAATTTACCTGGTGATTTGCAGAACACAGCAATCACTCTTATTTTTTATTTTTGTGACTGTACAGATGCTTGAAACGGTGCACATTGAGTTTGTTTAAAACAAACGAAACATCTGGGCCCATGGAAATACAAAATAGCCCCAGATGAAAATAAAAGCATCTCTTTTTGCATCCTTTCTTCCCTTTCTCCACCCTAACACCACTATAAGCTTCACCAGGATCTACACAGTGCCTTACAAATCTTATGAATTCTACCTTTACATATTACCTTACACCAGCATACACAGCAAGGAAAGCCAAACTTGCCAGAGGAAGATACACCTTGTCCTGTCTCCTGTGAGCCTGGGCCCTGCCATGGGGCTGTGAACTATGTCAGTATAAGCAATGTTACCACGATCACATTTTACAGCTGCTCATTGCAGCTGCAGTTTCTATCTACTGTACTTCAAAGTTTTTCTACGGAGCATGAAACCACAAAAACTACAGCAGAGTCATCCTGCTGGCATCTCTCTCCCGTTCTTGATGCCAGTATACTAAAAACTTCCCCTTCCAACATCCTGACTCTGAAATTTTCTTTTAAGCATACCTAGGTTTTGGCTATTAATAATAATACTTGGCATATATAAGGATGGATCTCCAAGCAATTAATCCGAACAGGAGCAGGAAGGATATGAGCTCCCACACAGTAACTCCAGATAAAGCACACTCACTAATTCTATACAGAATGACCAACTGACTGAGACATAACCCACAGCTATTAAATAAGGAGTATTTTTGTTGGTATGAGGATGCAAGATCAGGCCTGGTCAACAACTTGTCATCAAATGTTCCCTCCTTCAATGAAATGAGCATATTTAAAATATGCAGACACTCATAATGAGCTTATATTCTGATCTTTTAAACTACTTAAAGGTGTGCAAGACAATTCTCTCTGAACAGACAGCAGAACTTATATTTATCTTCATGTCTATCAGTTGTGTTTATTCTGTGAAGGGGTGCATTTTCTTTCCTAGATGTCTTGGAAACTTCTTCCAAGAGAAGCTGAAGAATGACAAAGCCATTTATCTGTAAGAAGGTAAAACCATCAAAAATATAAATCCATTTGGAATGAATGGCTTGACTACATATCTCAAACATTGAGGTATGTTTCATGGATGCAAATGCCTGCATTTAAATAAAAACAACAGCAACATCATCACCTAAAATGAAACTAAATCAACGTAAAATGAAATGATAAATGCTAAAAACCTTAAAACCCATAATAATAAATAGTGGAAAGAGAATTCAACAGTGCAATAAAATCTTCTTCCTCTTGGACCAACAACAGGAACACATTTTTATACCATAAATCCTTATAAGCAAATGGTCAAATAAAATCTTAAACATTTGGACAGTTAAAGCACACACATCAATGTGTGTATTCTCCCTCAAAAGCACAACTTCTAGGTATCCTCTTGTCTAAAAATTGGTAAACAGCAGGGGTATGAATTTAAGGTGATGGGGATCTCCTCTCAGAGCACAGAGTAACAAAACATTTGAATTCTTGAAATAAAAACTTTCTTCTACATGTAATCTCACTAACTTATTACTTTGTCTTCAGGTAATGAAATGAACTAACATCCTTTTGGGTTGGGTTGTTTGTTTGTTGTTTGTTTTTTTTTTTTTACTAACTGTTCCCAAGTCCTGTGTCCTAGCCCATTGTCTCATAACATTAGGTTACTATAGACACAAAGGGGATGCTTTTTCAGTAAACAATGATCTACCCTGTAAAGACAGAAATGTGGCTAAAAGCTTGGCTGAGCTTACAGTGCCACATCCCATCAAGGGCAAACACCTACAGTGAACCCCAAAGGATGCCAAACCCTGCAGGAACCAACACAACTCAGATGTCAGAGGAAGCAGGAAGCCACAGTGTCACTGCTTAATGCTCATAACAACAGCACCTTTTACAGATTTACTGGATAAGCACAAGGAGTCATTCTGCGATGCAAAAAAAATAAAAAAAAGAAACAAAGCCAAATAATATTTCTGTTAGGTCAATTTAGTGCAGCATCCAACAATTAAAGTATATTGCAAAAATTGGTTCCAAGGTTGTGCCTGAAGAGTATTTGTGGTAGCTTTATCATCACACATATTACTATGCTTGTGCGAGCTTTGAATTGCAGTAAATATCCATCAGTTCTCAGTAAAACTACAATATCTCATGTTAGTAGAATATTCTGCAGCTCATTTTATAATTTTTTTTCATAAATATAACATGGAAAATTGTTTAGTGATCTGAGAAATTTTTTTATTTCTGGACTTTGCCTCTTAATTAAATAAGGACAAAATGTCAGAAGTTACAACGCTGTCACACAATAAAAATATTCTTCAAAATAATCAGTTCAGGTCAACCAGAGAGGTCTAATATTTATAATTACTTCATCTCAATCTCAGCTTTTTAAATCTGTTTACATTTAGCTTCTAAAAAGACCAGCTTTGGACAAAAAAACCAAAACAAAACCAAAACACAAAACCACACTTTTTCACTGCAATAGTTTCAGTGCAAAAACCTACTGATATCAACTTTTGCTTATTAAAAAAAATTCTTAAGACTCTGTTGAAATTGCTCCCCAGCACACTTTGGCTGCCATTATGGATAAGCCATGTGAAGACTGAAGATTAAGGGCCTGATTGTGTAAACGCTGATATATATTCAGGCTTAATCGTAAACATGTTGGCTCTGCAGTTTTCTCAGTTGGGCCTGTGCTGAAAAGTGTGTGAGAGAGAGAGGACAGAACCAGATATCTGGCAAAGATCAACTTTATCATACATCTATGATTATTCTGATTTTCAAATACATATTTACTTTATTTACTATAGAGAGGCAAAAAGTAAAGAAGGAATCTGGAAGACACAGAAGCCTGTACGAGAAGGATCTGCTACCTTCAAAGGCATGCACAGCCAAAGGTGAGATCTCTATATTCTTTTTATTAAAAAAAAAAAAAAAAAAAAAAAAACAATTTAAACAATTAGAAAACATTTGGAAAAAAAAAAAAAAAAAAAAAAAAAAAAGTGGAAATTGTTTTGCTGATCTTTTCTCTTTTAAACTCCCCTGAGAATATGGATAATAAATAACTGACAATAACAGATTGCATACTGTCATTCGGAAGCCATTTTCTCTCTGGAGGATTGATTTTTAATAACAACATAGATGACGTGGCAAAAGTTGTAGCCGATACCAGAGTTTTGTGGGCCATAACAAATCAAATCAATCTGGAGGCTTCCAAATGCATGGACCAGAGGCAGAGATTCCCATTTAGGCTTCATTACACTCGTGCGGCTCTGTGCAAGACAGGGAGGGCTTCTCCCTTGAAGGGGGAAGATATTTTTTCAATTTGATTAGCAGATCATCCAAAAAAGCCAAAAGATAACAGTTGTTATTAAAATATTGCCATTTGTCTCTGTCCATACGTGGCCTGCAAGAACAGAAGTGAAAAGACAAATTGCAGCTATTGGAAGGAGTGAGGCATGGTATATCTACACTGTAATTCAGGGTAGAGAGTCCCAAACAAGCTTTAATCAAGCTAGCTTGCATATCAGAAGCAGGCCAGAAGACAGCTCCATATGGAATAATTTATTTGGCCATGAAACAGAACATATTCATCTGTGGCTGAATTTCAGGACTCGTGTAACAGCTCAAATGTGACCATCCTAGTGCACTAGAAATCAGAGTCCCAAGCCAAACTTAAAACAACAAATCCAAATCACGTATCTTTCTTGCTTTTAATAATGAAAACCGGGAATCTAAAGCTGTCTTGTAAGTTAGGTGGTTGTAACCTAGATATCTATTTTACCACTCAAACCACAGTGAAAGAGCTCGGCCAAACAGCATTGCCTTATTGCTTCCACAGTTGCAGTACTGCCCATGTCGACACCTTAATTCCACACTTACAGAGTCAGTGCACAGCAACCATTGCTCTTTAAATTCACAGAAACTACTGCATGTGAATGACATCTAACTTTTAAAAAAATCATAAAATACTAATTTGAAGTTTCAAAGCACTCAGGACATATTCTTCAACTCCTCTGTCCTGACTTTTTAGTGTTCAAAGCTCTTTCTCCTTCAGCACACTCAATAATCTCATCACAGATGAGCTATTTAATTTATTTGCTTTCAGTTTACTGTGCAAGTAATGATGACCCACTTGTGTTGCGGGGCAGCGGGGAGGAAGGTGGCTTCTCCACCTTGTCCTGACAGCTGCACACGGGGTCACGTGTCCACACAAACAACTGAGCAAACCCAACTCAGAGTTTGTTTCTGATGGGGCAGATAGGGAGTGAGAAACAGTAAATAGGAGACGGAAGCAGGAGTCAGTCTAGCAGATGCCTAAGAAAAGCTGGGGGGGGCTGCGTGCTGCAAGGAACAGGCCCATAGCCCACACTCCAAGATGATATAAAGAAGATGACTTTCAGAAGAGATTGTAAGCAAATAGTTCAATCCAGAAGGCTGCTGAAAGCAGCTACACTGGAAAGAAAGAGTGCAGAAAAGGATCTCCAAAGAAAGAAACCACACGTGGACATCTCTGAGTGTGCCACCAGTCAACCTGAGGTGAAATTTCATTCACAACTTAAAGACATTTGAGACGGGCATCTCAGCAGTACTGGCGCCCAGCCACTGGCTTGACTTACTCGTTGTTTTAGTGCGGGCACTTCTAACTTACTTCCCTTCAGATTGCATTCTTTTATGTAAAAACCTGCCTGCAGAAATCTAAGTTAATAGAAGATATTCTAAAAACGCACAAGTTTTCAGTAAAGACGCTCATGCTGAAGCATCCAATGGAAACTTACACTCTAAAATATGATCAAGTTTTTACAGACAAAGAGAAAAGTCCTTTCCTGTGGGGCACCCAAACATTTTTCAAGTAGAAGAGACAAACAGACTCTATGCAGTCTCTTGGGAGGCCTATTTTCATGATAGTTCTTGTCCCTGAACTATCAGCGAAAAGTCATTCATCCTGCAAATATGTAATTGCTTCTTTTCAAAGTTTAGCATTCACCTGCTCTAGTCATTACCGGACATATTGCACCTAAGTACAAGTACATTGAAGCTAATTGTCTGAAAATATTTATGACTACTGAATCAAGTGAAAGCCATCTGCTCATTAAAAACCTCCCTGCCATCAACAGCATTCTAATAAGCTGCAACTCAGCTGCATCGAAGAAGTGGTACTTACAGCACTCGAAGAGACCTGAGCCCATTGAATGCGTGGACTGGAATGCACCGAAGTCTATTGTAACTCAAGATGCTGGGAGAATGAGAGAACAGAGTTATAACATTGTATTTTTTTTGATTATTTGACTACTAATTCAACCACAAAGAAGCATGGAAAGCCACATGCTTAAGTAACAAGATATATACTAATTGTTCAACACCTAAGATGGTATCTGAAAAGCAATTAAAACTGTTACCAAAACTTTGGACTACTTACAGTGTTGATAACTGAGTCATGTTGCTGAAGGTGTAATTGGCCAATATGCTTATGCTGTTGTTGCTCAAATCACTAAAGAAACACACATAGAAAATACCATTTATATGTATGAATTGAGAAATGTCTTCTTGCTTGAAGCAATTGAAAAGTCACATATTATCAATTGATATAATATTTTCTAACCAACTCTGAGTAAGCTCTAAAAGCAAAGGACACCAGACTCCCCTAAAAAGCTTCAGACTCAGAAATATTAAGGCATATTTCCAGCATATAACATTAAAAACAAAATCAGTGCATTTTTGAAGAAGGATAAATTAATACATGATACAAGCACGGGTGAATATTTACTGTACCAACTTGCTTTGCAATTTATTACAGGCATACCATTTCCATATGCTTTTCACGTTGACAGCTACTAGAACAAAATTTCATTTTTAATTTAAAAAAAGTCTTTTAGGCTCAAACAGAACATTTTGTTTTGTTGTTGCTCTCCCTTGAAAAACAAAAGTAGAGATGTTTCCAAATAAAACACTGTTTTAAAACAGAGGATTGCAGTTTTCCCCTCCATGTTGTTTTTGTCTGAGGTTGTTCTGCCCATTTGACATGAGTATCTACAGCTGATTCAAACAGCATTTGAAAATTTCTGATAAATAGTTCAGCCAAGAAATTTCACTCCTGTGTATTTCGGGGAGCAATTTACTGACAAAAGTCTCATTGTGTCTCTGTATGACTGTTCATAGCAGAAACAGCTATGCAAATTTTCATTGCCTTAGCATTATAAATACTGCCTCACCTAGAACAAATTAATGCCGTCTCCTCTGTTAATGACCTTTACAGCTTTGTACAGATAAATCTGCCAAGTGAAACTGTAGCAGCCTGCATGAGAGCTTAGTCCTCTCACAGAGGCTGGAAGCTCCTGCAGAGGAAGGGTCTCTGGTGTTCTCAGTCACCTCACTCTTTCTCCACTCTTTATGAACACTTATTGGCAGCAGTGGCCACTCTGAAATTCTTTCCAAATTCAAATTACAGAAGCTTTTTGGGCTTTGTGGTTCCCCCCCCCCCCCAATACTAATTATTTATGTTCCACCTACAACATAGTGCAGACAGAGTCATGTAATTTTCTTGACATTGAAACCACGTGTTTCTTACATCAGTGTCAGGTGTCTGAAGGTGGAGAGCCCCTTCGGCACAGCAGTCAGATGGTTTCCTTCCAGATATCTGAAAAAAGGCAGATTTGACAATTACACAAAGATGTTAACAAGAACTCCTGTCACTCAATCTGCACCATGAATGAGGTAAATATAAAGTCAGTCACTAAGGAAATCATCTTTGATTCATTGCTTTGAAACTATAACAGTGAATTATCCGACATGCAAAGCATGACAGTAGCTTATTGATTTTTTTTTTTTTTTTTTAAAGACTTGGAAGCGAATAAAGGATCTCTGGCCTACAGCAAACAGAAATGACCATTTGGTTCTTCTATGACAGCAACTGAAGAAGGGGAGAAAAATTGTATGGCTTGTGCCCTGAACTTAAAGTCACCTTTAACAAGTTTCTATAAGAACACTGAGTTCTTATAGACTGGCTGACTGATCCTGTTGGAAAGTTTTTGTCTTGTGCATGTAAGTTCCTTGTACAGCCACAACTGGAAGAGGAGCTGCACTGCCAGGTCTCTGTATTGCAAAAAGTCTCACTTATTCCAGTGTCAACACAAACAGCTATCAGTTTGATGCCACATCCATTACAGCAATTCCTACTATGGCATATACACCCTCCTCAGCTTTCCTTTTCCAAGTATGCTGGTACAGGAGGAAAACTTGGTACAAATTGAAGACCAAAGATCAAGTTCTCTTTGAAGACATGCTCCTCCTACAAGCGCTAAGTGTATTTAATAAAATAGCTTGTGTTTCCAGGGTGGAAGTTGTTTAAGACACCACTGAATCTGGTGGCTTTTGGGCTAATCCTATGTCCTCATTTTCCTGGAATATAGTGCCTGTATTTTGCAGTTTTTCTCCACTGAAGAAACATGAACATTCAGTAATCAAGGGAAAAACCCTGAACAAATAAAATACTTTCCAAAAGTTTGCCCAGAAGAGAGCATGGGAACTCAAGACTCCACAGCTGACCTGTGGTAGCAATGGGATGTGGGGCTTTTCCTGTTTATTACAGAATAATAGAGGCAGAGCTGGATTTCTTTTCCTTAACCTTGTTTTTTGGGTGAAAGTGCATCCCTGGAAGATACGAAGGTAGTAAGGCTCCAATGGAAATTGACCACTGTGGTGCCATGACACTGTCACGGTGATGCTCCAGACATCTGCCAGAAGCCTGGGAAACAAATCCAACCTTCTCAGAAAGTACTGTGTAGGAGGAAGGCATTTCTCCCTCCACAGATGAGGATAAAAGATGAAATTGTATTTCCCTTCCTTACAAGATACTTTGGGGGATTTTTCCTAAGGTAGACATGGGGCAATGCAACTGACGTGGTATGTTTTGAAAGATAATCAAGCATGGCCAGGAAATGCAGCCCGCAGATACCAGAACACTTAATGTGCTGCCTCCACTTCTGAAAATATAATCCAATAATCGTGTTAAGAATTTTTATCCCACACATTCCTTCTCTTTGGCAACAGACCTCCTTATTCTGCATTTACTATAGCAAACAACAATAATAATAGATTATTACTGTGCTATATGTTCCCTCTCTACATTAACTGTAACAACACAGAGATATTTGTGTAAACTAAATCCAAGAAAATTTTCCCACAAACTTTATTTTTACATCATTTAAAAATAAAATCTATAAACACTAACAGAATTTCTTACATAATACATTTTATAACTGTCACATTCTATTTCCCCCCCAATCTATTTCAGCATAATGCCCTCTCACCATTTTCTGCTGCTTCAGCTCTCTTTTCAACTAAACTACCCCAACCTCATGGTTATCCATTCTGCCTGTGCCCAGGACCCCATCAAGGCAGAGTTACCTTAGAGCATGCGGTGGAGCTGACCCAGCTCCTGCTAGGATTAGGCTGGACAAGCGGCACTACAGGCTTTTGAATTTTTAACCAAAAGCAAAATCCTTCCTTAATGAAAAAAACCCTATTGAACAAATTAATCTCTCCATTCACAAAGATCACAAGCATCGGGTGACAGTGTTGTACAGTAAACAGCCCTTGCAAAGTAGTGACAGCTGCTCTGCTGACGCAGATTATCACAAACCAGAGTATGGGTTAATTATGCCACTTTTACACCTCCCATGGATATTCATATTCAGCAAGTGTAAAGTCACTTGCTTCATTTTGACTAAATTTGGTATGAATTATTTTGAAAATGGAGTTCCTTGGTGAATTCACACCATAAATTGTTGCATAGAAGATCCTCAGAATTCAACCACATATGTTACTATTTAAACAGGGCAAAACATGTCTCATTTCCCCAGTCATGGTCTCCTATGGACGCAGCAAGCTGCTGGGAGTCTGTGCCTTCTCTTTCACCCAAGAAAGTCACAAATCTTAAACCCATGCATGAGGGTAGGTTAAGGTTCCAGTCTTTATTCCAAATATAAAATCCAAAGGATTTCCAAAGGAAATCAAAAGCAGGTCATGTATTATGTATTTGGAAGCTATATATGATTTTCCTTTAGGAAAGGAGACTCAATTCTTGCAATGTGTTGAAATCTTCAGAAATACATTTTCAGGATATTCTCTTGTTGATCCCAATATGAAACAGCCTGCAATTTGAACAAACTGATGATGGCTAGCCAAGGTTTTTCCCCCCTGTTTTGCTTTCTGGTGCAATCAAAAGTCAAGGATGCACATTTTAATCCAGGGCTTCATTATTCAGACTAACATAGACGTGCAGACCCCTGGAGTAAAACTCCTACAGAAGATCTGCTTTGAATAGGTTTGGATTTGTACTGCAAGCAATTTGATGGTTATATAAATGTGCTAGCAGAAAGCTGCCATACTTATACCAGTGGTATAATTCCTGAACAAACACAATTTTACACTGAAAAATTACTGATTATATACTTTTCATGCATGCATAAGAAGAATTCACCACTGTTAAACCTTTCACCACATTATACAAAGAATAGCAATATTTTCTGAGCAAAAGGCATTCACTTTAAAGGACATTTAAGTGCAATGAATTTGAAATAACCAGAGTTTTTAGGGCATCAGAGCATGCCAAGAATCAGGAGGATCTGACATGCAACATCTGAAGAAACCAATTGCTGCAGGCAAACTGTTGCCCACTGCAGGCCAGGCCTCCGTCAGAGCAGTGAGGGGATGCAGGGGCAGCAGCTCTGCACCTTGCTGGGCTGAAGATGATGTATGGGGGCTGCAAGAGGGCTGGAAGCTGGACATAGTGAATAACAGAATTATTCCTGAGGGTAAAGGGACAGAGCCCAGTTACAAAACTCTGCGTATTTATGTATATGTATACATAAACAAAAAAACATGGATGAAGCTACAGACCCCCTGCCCAAACAAAACAAACCAAACTATAACAGAATGATGTGGAGGGAAGATTGTATTTTTAATTCTTTTCAATCCTTAGCCAAAGTAAGATGATGTACATGGCATCTGGTATGCAAAGAAATTCTGGCATGAATGAAAAAAATGTATGTCTAATTTTAATGCTCAGAGTCAAGTTATTAATATACAGACAGAGTCAAGAGTGGGTGTTAGCTGCCTTAATACAGACATACTGACTAGTATCCAAAACAACCTCATTTGCTTCCTAAAGTCTCTAGACTCTGTAGTTTAACATATCAGACTGGAAATTGTTTTTTACCCCATGAATTCTGCTGGGAATCCTGAAGTCTCAGTAATGACTTGTAACCAACAAGCAATTACCAGAGCCAAAATTGAAAAAAAGCCCAAAAACATGTGTTCGTATCTCACAAAATGGCACCAACCACCTACCAGGAAAGGCTTCTTCTAAAATGTGACCAAGTGCTGGAGACAGGTAACTGTTTGGCCAGGATGGCTAGCACTGCGGGGCATGGCCATGCCTCGCTCTGTAGCTGCACCAACCACGCCAGCTCTCGGAGCCCAGTGCCTGCAGCAGCCCTGGAGCTCATCCAGCACCTTCCACACACACTAACATCACATATAAAAAATTTAAAACTATGCATAAAAGATGACAGCTGTTCTTTTTCCAACTTGTCTATTTTTATACTGAAACCACTTGGATTGGAGGTGATATAACCAGCACGAGGTGCCAAAGCATCATGTAATGATTTCAATCATTTGGAACCTTTTTTGTACTGAAATGTCTATTCAGTCATAAAGTCAAGCTCACAGTGGCAATCTGTGCTAAGAGAAGAAACTGGAGAGAGAAATCAGTTCTCAGGCAGTAATTGAAAAGGCACAAAGCCTTTCCTTTAATTTCTTTAAATATTTCATATAGAATGTTACATTACAAAAAAAGATGATACTCGACAATTTTATGCAGCTCTAAAATTAAGTTATAGTCTAAACTTTTTAATGCAGATATCCAATATCCTAAAATTCTGAGGCAAGTTTCATTTCCTAAAAATGGTGGTCTAGAAGAGAATTGGACTGTGGAAGATGAAACATATCCGCAAAGCATATCTTTTAAGAGCTTCAGTTACAGTTTCTTGAGAAGAAGCAAAATTCAAGTATGGATCTAGGTACAAATCTGGATCTTGAACTTTCTTAAGTTTTGGCAAATTTGGACTCTGGATTTTGCTGCATTTGTATGTCAGACCACAACCTACAGGTTTGACACACAGAAATGTGACTGTGTTTGAGAGAAAAGTGAAGATTCTAAAGTTAAACTTACCTCTATTAGTGCTAAAGTCACCTTTCCGATATGTACTCAAACTTCAGCCGTCACTCAGCACATTATTTTACAGTATTAATACTATTTACTTTTCCTAAACTATCAGATTTGAGATGCAGATTTAAGTCCTCTATTTGAGCTGTAACTAAAATTTCTTTCTACAGAACCATCCATTCTCTCAATGGGAGAGTTTTCCTCCACAGTGAATTAAGCAGGCTGTAAAACCTTTTATGACACAGGACCATGTAAGCCTACACTTTGATCTAAATTGTTTCTCTCCTTTATTTTCAAAGGAAAATTCACTGAAGTCTGCGTTAAGGGTCAGTGCAGATTGCCTGACAAGCAAAAGCATTTGCGTTCTCAAGCAGATGATTTTCATGAGATATCTCCCTTCAGAGTTATCCCTTTGATCAACAGCAATATAGGCATACTGAAAAATGGCACTAAATTGTTACAATATTCTACATGTATCATAACTAACTGCTTAGAGCATATTTATTGCAACAATTTGCATGGCCCAGGTATGAGCCACTATTTTTAGTCACAAGTCAAGAGAAATCACAAGTGCCTTGGAAGGCGGAAAGGAGGGTTGTGACTGGTGGTAAATACCTCCAAGTAGGTGTGGCAGCAAATGTATGGGAAGCAATTGTCAGAATCATCTTGCAACTGGAGATTCGGCTGAATAAAGTGCCATGCTAAGGTCAAGGCAGCAACAGGCAGCAAACTGGAGGTGGGGAATAAAGAGCTAAAAGACAGTTCAATGGGATTCCTCTGCTAGTAAGCAGGCCAGCGACTTGTGAAAACTGTTGTGCCAAGTACTGAATAAGCTTGCAGGCTAAATGAACCTAACACGCAGAGCAAAAAACACAAACAGGAGAGAGAAAGCTTGTGAGGAGAGAAAGAGAAATGGCAAAAGTAATGCAAATATTAATACGTATTAATATAAATGAGAAGAAAAATAATCACTAACAATGATGTATGAGTGCAGATTTTCCTAACAATCCCATCAGTGCTATCATATAGCTCAGTGTCATGACAACATTTGGAGTTTAGAGATGATGTGATTAGTACATATTTATTCTAAAATACACCATGCTCATTATGTTACAGTTTATGCACACGCTGTCCACATAATTGCCTGCAATGTTTTTCCCCAGTGCAAAATATTATTTGCTGTAGGTCCATAAAAGCAGCTGGATGCTGTCAGATAAGACTTTATTAGAAATAGACTATACTTTCGTGAAAAAAGAAAAAAACTGGTGTTCACACACTGAGGTAATATGTAAAAGGAAAAAGAGCATGGGAAACTTAGTTCAAACAGATTTGGGAAAAAAAAAAAGAAGAAAAGGAAAGCCTAAAACACTAAGCAGCAGTGAGGCTAAGTTCCAAACTAGCTCATTGCATGAACATTTTGCATGAACTTCTGAACATCTGGACTAGAAAACTGAGTATGTTCAAAAAAACCAAGGCTTCTCTTCAGAGCAAGCAAACAGTGGGAAAAAATGTAGGCAGTACGTAAATATAGAGCAAAGGAATTTGCAAGAAACAACATAATATTTCCCTATTCTCAGGAAGCTGAAAGAAGGCTTGCCTATGATGACGGGGGGTTGTGAAGGAATCGCTGGGCAACAGAAATTTCTTGCATCATCATCCCTCTAAAAAGCCAGAAGACTTAGTGATCTTTTCAACTCTTTTCTAGATGGGAAGCCTTCCCTGCCAAGGTAATCCCTTCTCCCAAGGGTGGTACAAACCAAACACAGAGATATCTCCTGTCATTCCAAGCTCTAAATATGAAGGAGATAATGGTTTTCACATGTTTTGTCTATATACACATCCAAAACAGAAACTCAGGAAGAAAGTTGGAAGGAGCGAGCCTATGTCTCCAGTCCATCATGTAATAAAACATTGCTGGTGATCTTTTTTGCTGAGCTTAGGTACAGTGAAATTTGACCCAGCAAAGGGTATCATTTTCCCTATGTGCCTGTGCAAGAGGTATGTTCATTTTTGCACACTGCTATTTAATACCTGTTACAATGAAAGAGTTCCTGCTTTAAGGCTATTTTAAGACCTCTAAAAGAATTTAAAAGAACTTCTGAGAAGGCTCTATTCAGCCGTAACAGACTGGTTTATCTAGGTACACGGCAGTTCTTTTTCTTAAACCATGTTGTATAAAAACACACTGCAGTTTAATAAAAAGCACTGCAGCTAATGTGCCTTGTAAATGAATACATCAATAATGGAAGTTTATAAATTCCTCTAAAATGCTCCCCTGCATCATATCACCATTCAGGCCTCTCACAGGGAGGGAGCTGTGGGCTACCAGGACAAGAAGCTCTCTACACCCTTGTCCTCTCCTTGGCATGGCCTCTGTCCTTAGTGACTGTGGTTTTGAGCGAGTGCCTGGTGGGAGCACGGAGACCCCAGCACACTGCCCAGAGGTCTCTGACATGGGACCGTGGAAGGGCAGAAAGGCAGCATGAGTTGCGGTAACACGAGGGAAGGGTTTTTAATCTATCTGAGCACCTGTGACCACTACACCAGTGAGAAAGGTGAAGGCATCCCTGCCCTGGAGACTGCTGTGGCTCTCTCTAGCCATGCAAAAGCTGTGATACCTTCTGCAGCCGGTAACTTATGCGCTTTCCGGTTTCAAGTGCTAAACAGATATCCACTGCTACCACAAAACAGCTTTAAGAAGATACTTCAGCCTTAGGACACAGTTCAAGGGATCTAGGACTGCCCTAGGGAAATGGGGGTATTTTGGTGTGAAGAGTGTAAATGAATTGAACGAGATAAATCTCTCTCACCCTGTGCCCAGAAAGCTATTGGGTTCTCTCTGCCAAGTTTTAGCTGTCCTGAAAATGAGGCAAGAGGTGGGGTTCCACAGGAGATGCTGTTTACCATAGCAGCAATGACAATTCTCAAACACAGAACAACAAAAATACTTAAGTTCACACTAGCAACTTGGGACCTAGATGACATAGTCCCTTCTAGATTATGGGCAATGTCTTTATCTCAATCTGGAAGCAGAAGGCAGGCAAGCAAGATTGATTATTTATTTATTTATTTCATTCTTGTCACAGTTTCCACAAACACATGAAATTTTTAGCTTCAGTACCTGCAGCTCATCTTTTGGTATAGATACAAATAAGGAGCTCAGTTTATGTTGGTTGAGAGGAGAGTGAGATCAGGATTGAATTTTGAGACAGCTGGGACAGATTCAAGGTTATATTTGTAGAACATGAAATATTCAGAGCCAGCCAGTCCATGGCTGACTGTGTTCTGCTGACACATTTCTGGATTGAAAGCAGAAAGCCGAACTAGAGGCTTGCACAGCCAAGAGGCTCCTACTGAAGAAGACAGTCACGTAAACTCCTATGAACTCAAACTGCTCAGTTCCAGGCTATTTCTTCATTTGCCAAGAAATAGCTTAAGAAATATAGCAGTTTTCAAGAATGTGAGATTAATTTCACTCTTTTCGTGAAAGTTACGTCCTCAGTGTATCAGATAGCATCAGTAAAACTCAATATGCAAAATTTAAACATAAAAATTCCTCAGTGTGGCAGTGGAAATCAAAGTAACATCTGTGATATCTTATTGTTGGCAAGTCATATTTGAATGCAATGAAACCTGAACAAGAACAGAGCAGAAACCACCTTGCAGACTTTTTATCGCTGATGGCAATATATAAGGGAATACAGGCCAGGACTTGGCTTTTAATTCAAACCACTATTAACCATGCCCTGGTTAACAGTGTTCCAAGGATGTATTAATTAATGCAAAATTTCCATGTTAATTTGAGTTACCACATACACTTTCAGTACACTCCTCATTCAGCAACAAAGTCTTGTATTTGATTACAACACTGGTAAACAGTGCAAACCCCATTCTCCCACTGTGAAGGGAATAAAAAGATGTCTATCTCATTCATCAGCTACCTTGTTACTAAATAGTAACAACAGTACTAGATACTGCAAAATAGCAGAATCAGATTTTAATTCATTACAAAATTCACTGAACATACCAACCAACTCAACCCATTACTTTCACATAGGAATGTTGATGAGATTGTAAGAAGTTTCAGTAACGACTCACCTGGGATAGATTTGAATAAGAACCTAAAGGGGAAAAGCTCAGTATTTCTATTGCCAACTGTTTAAGCCAAGCAGTTCCACCAGTGTATTTTATTTCCACGGAAAGAACCAAAATCCAGTATAAAGTCAGAGTGAGGGGTAGATGAAAAGACAACTAGAAAGATGGTTCTCAACTAGGATGAATTTACTTTACAATGTAATCTAATTATCTGTTATTTTAGCCATTTCGCGAGGTTTGGAGAAAAGAATTCATTGTTTGTTTCCACCACTGGCTTGCTTTCTTTTTCTTTTTTTTTTTAATCTCCTCAGAGGACAATTAGCTCACAGCTGCGTAAGTCAGGAACATATTTTCATCATCCTTTCAAACTGCCTGTTGTGAGCTTAGGCTGCTCAGAAGCACTACAGGATTATTTGAAACTAATACATGCATTTGTTCCCTACACACAGAATTAATGGGTACAAGGATAGATAAACTCTGTTCCCATTACAGAGCAACGTATTCAGACAAGGGACAAGTAAGTATAAAAATAACAGTCAAAACATATGGAAAGCACCAAAGCACAAAACACCAGCCACTAAAGTCAAAGGCAAAACCCCCAAGGACCTACAAAGCCTCACTATGATGTAATTTCATGAACTTCTCATGAAAGGAGCTATGTAAAAAGTAACTTACAGCTCAGTCACGTCTTTGGGAATTCCTTTGGGCAATATCCGCAGCCCTTTGTTGCTGCAACGTACCACCGAGTCCACACAGGTACACTGGGAAGGACAAGGAGGTGAAAGCAAGCAGCTGCTTTCATCGTTACCTGCAGAGGGAGAGAAATGGAGTATTAGGAAGTCAACTTTACAGCCCAGAGTGATGCCTTTGAAGATAACTGCTTACAAGGACCAAGGAGGGACACCCCTGAATCCATGGTAACCATCACAATATTTTAAAGTAGATCCAATGCTCTGGATCAACCTGTCTTCATACAGCTTCTTTAGGCAACATGAATAGCAATATTTTTAAAGAAATATTTTTTCTAAGGACTATCTACTTCTCTGCAATTTTGCAAATTACAGTAAAATCAGTTATGTGAATCCCAAATCCTCCCCCCACCCCGATGTACTAGCTGAAATGGAGAACTTGACCAGAACATTGCCCTTGAATTCATCTAGACAGATGAT
This sequence comes from Phoebastria nigripes, assembly GCA_035582835.1. Lineage (NCBI taxonomy): Eukaryota > Metazoa > Chordata > Aves > Procellariiformes > Diomedeidae > Phoebastria > Phoebastria nigripes. Next base: position 825,183 of record JAYKAV010000888.1, on the reverse strand, counting down.
ATTCACTATCTACTCTGCTTTAGGAAGATTTTTTTTTAAAATTCAGCTTTTAGATGTTAATTTTTTACTTTTTAAAGTTAGCCTGGAACTTCATTTATCATCTGAATTGTAAAACCTCATTGTTTTTGACAAGGATAACCAGGCAAACAACAAACTGAGCAGCATACTTCCAACTGCTGGCGATCTATCTGTGCACACATAAAAATATCTACTTTCTCCAAAAATGGATTCAAAGGTTCATACACAGCAGATTAAATCTTGTAATTGAAGAACAATAGGGTTTCTGCAGAAGAAACAAACTCTTTGAAGTTAAGAACTTTAAAGCATGGACTTCCCCCAAAAGCAACAGGCTTTGCAAAACATAAGGCAAACACATACTACAGTATCATGATGTGTATGAAAGGAAACACTTAGTGGCACATTCTCTAGATGACAGTGAGAGGAACCGCACAACTGTTTGTGAGTACAGGCAGCCTGAGTTGACTAGCATGGAGACACAGTGCTGCAATCCAAGAGCACACAGCCAGCTGTCAGTATGTGTCACCTTCTTTTTTTTTAAACTGATGCAAGGACTAATTGAGACAGATCTGTTTCTTTCTTCTCTCTGCTGGATGTACCCATGAGCATTGAGATTAAAATAAGACTGGAAGTCCTGATACAAGATAACAAAATTACCCATAAATGTATGGGTAGGGAATCATTTGTATTCAGAGGGATGGGGAAGCACAACCAGCCTACAGAAGAACAGGGAAGATTTTTTTTTCTTTTTCTTCCCAGCTGAGCTTAATGAGCTTAATGACTGGAAACAAAATTCAAAGTCTTTCATAAACCTGCAGAAAGAGCATGTTTCTTCAGAATATTCAATTTTCCCCTATGTTCTGTGTTTTACACCCTGCCACCATCTACCTTCCATTCACCATGGCTGTCTGAGTGACTGTATGATAGAGAAAGCTCCCAAGTGTGGAATGTCATTTTGTGGACCAGGATTTTTTTTTTTTCTTCCAAACTAAAAGCAAATTATTCTTTAGTGACTAAAGTCGGGTTCCTTGAGCTCTGAGCCCAAGCACCTGGGCCTGTTGCCAGATTGCTTGACTAGGACAGGAATTCATTTCTACTCTAAGTAGGAAACTTCTATCACTTATGGTCTCTTTAGAGGTATGACTAACTGCAGCTCCAGCATATCTGGTCTTAACAGGCAATCACAGCCTACAAGTCAAGTTAGCAGTGCATTCATCAGTCAGTTTTTCTCCATATTATTTTCTCTAAAATCTGCTTGATCAGAAGACAAAGAACTACCTGGAGAATGAAAGAAACGTCAGTATTTTTTTTTTTTTTTTTAAACTTATATGGACCTGGCAAAGCATTAAGCATCACTGAGTCATTTCAAATAATATCTAAGTTTTTTTATTTCCCTGTATTCATACCTGCTATTGGTGAAACTGAACAGTATCCAAAACTAAGACTTTTCAAGCAAGCACCATTCCCACTGGCTTCAGAGTGTTAACTAAGTSTATGAATAAGGAAGTGGGAGGAAGGGCCAGGATTATACTGGCATTATAAAAAGCAGAGCATTTCCCTATAATAAATTCATTCTTATATTTAGGTGTAGATAGTAGAAATTCAGAAACTGGAAAACATGAATAAAAATAAACTCCTGATAGGGAACAATGATCTTCAGCTCTAGGTGGCTGTCTTCCTCATCACTAAACAGTTTACCATGCAGTATTGTTTGATAGGAAGGGAGGTCCTCACAGAGGTGCCAACATTATCATAAATGCCAAATTGAATTGGATTTTCTTACCATCGCAGGTGAAGTCCTGGACATCTACATCTTGGATTGGAATATCCTTTAAGAAAAAGGGTTTCAAGCAGCGCGGATTTCCACTGACAATTCTCTTCTTCCTCAACCATTTTCCCAGCCAGGCCAAATGGCAGTTACAATTAAAGGAGTTAGCCAGCAAATTACTGAAATGGAACAAGACATAATTGCATCAAACATGAACATACAGAAATATTGAAATAACTACAGAAAGATGATGGGTTCCAAGTCCAAGCTCTTTCCTGCCATCTGTTTCTGTGAGATCCTCCCCTGTTCTACAGATCAGGGATGTTCTATGCAGGTTTTATACTAGGACTAGGGTTGAAATTAAGATAGATATATATATATATATATATACACATGCATATATATATGTTTATAAACCAAAGTACTTGCTGCTACAACTATTATTTAGACATACTTACATCACTACCAGGGCTGTATTTATAGTGGATTTCAACCCAAGCTACAGCTCACACCCCTCTAAACTCACCTCACACACTACACCCACGTATGCATGATCTTCAATGTCATTACTTCGGGTAGCGCCATGGAAAAGTTTAGCACTGCTAACCCTTAGCACAGACCTACACGTACCACTCCCTATGTGTACAGACAAGCTGGCTTAGCGCACTGTTCCTTGCCCCAGGACGCTCATGCTTTCCACTTGCCCGTATCACAGACCATACAAACCAGTACCAGGTGGGAGCCACTGGTAACCTGAATTTGGGCTTCCTACTGAAGTAGTAAGGATAGCACTCTGTATGTACATATATACACATATTAAGCAGCACTGCCAGCTTGAGCCACTTCCTATGAAGCTTTCTAAGGTCAGTATATCTGTAGTGAAAAGCATCTGCTTTACTGCCTTGTGAACTTTGTGAGGTCTGCATCAAATCTTGCTACAGCTCCCAAAATATCTTTCAAATACAGTTGCAGCCTAGCTGTGGCACTGTGGTGTGCGGTACCCAAAGCAACCATTTGACAGCCTCCATGAGAGGGATGGATTCTTAATGTAGCTTGGGTTAGCAGTGTTTAAAAAAGGAAAGCCCTATCCATCCTGTTGTCAAGCCATGAAAATATAGATGTATAGCAATTTCTCAGTGGAGCACCTGTAACACAGATAGTCARTATAGAAAAGATACTATTTCTATTTCTTAATAGGTTGTGATCCTTTGAATGAAAGGAGTGTAAGGTGACAGTTATTTTAAGCAACCATCTTTCTAAGCTAACTAGAATTAGTGCTGACAATCTTGGAAAAAAACTTTTTACTGAAGTCCTGTACTGAAACGCCTATCCATAATTTGTGTGTAAGCTTTTTTTATGACTAAACTTCAGATGAAGGAAAGAGGCTGATATCCCTGGTAAAAAAAGAAGGCTGACTATCTTATGTACAAAGACAGGGAGAATCAATAGCCTCAGTCTGAGGTTGCCTCATCGAAGGAAAATGAGCTTTCCCCATGTATGGAAAATGAAGTATCTAAACTAACGCTGATGGAATTCTCACATTATATGTGAATATGTCTGAGAGTTATTATTTTGGTAGTACAGAAAAAAGATGATAATGAAATTTCTCTAAAGCATAGCATATCTTAATGACAAAAAATTTTAAGGCCCTAAAGAAGCAGGCTCTTCAAATGCAGGTGTAGTAGCTGAAGACCTTGTTAAGTCTTCACTTGCAACATACTTTTACAAACCTAACCATGTAGTCAAAATCACATTAGGTTTTCAGCCAAGCAATTCCTTCAGAAAACAACAGTGCTGAAGACAAAAACATATGGCACAGTTGAGGTGTGGCAGCAAGAAAACAAACCCAAACCAATTCTTAAATTATATAGGCTCTAGGCCAACATCACATACCCACAATATGATTTACAGCTGCTCTCTGCGTTGTAAAAAAGCATACTTCAATCACTGCACTAGCCTGGAGCTCTGGGTGTGTAATTACATGTGGATCTAGCACACACTATTGTACATTGTGTAGAGGGAGAACTGGGGGGAGGAAAAAACTCAGCATAACGTTCAATAATAAAAATACTCAACCTACTTCACGCTGACTAGGATTCAAAGGCAAGGCTAACTTGCTGTATAAAGGTGAGAAAACGAACAGGTTACATAGGAGCTTTCAGACAGAATGTGCAGAAAAGCACTGAAAGCATCACTCTAATTCTAGTTACTTTCCTTCTGAATTGTTTTCCATTTTCTTTAATCCATAATGGGACCACATGCAGGATGGCTTGTATATTTTCCATACTGACATACTTTGGCATGAACAGAGTGTTTAAACCAAGTATTTAAACCTCCAACGCTAAGGGAACCAATGCTTCAAAGGCCATTTGTTCTACTGATGGAAGACAGTGAGATCATATTCACAGAACAACTTCCGTGACACAAATCCTTAGAATGAAATAATCCACAATTGGAAACAAACAGCAGGTGTATATAATCAGGTTTCTGGAAAACCAGCAGCTCTGAACGTAAAGAACATTTTGCACATCTAGAGAGCATCTTACTGAGATGTATCAAAAACTTTCAGAAACATTCGGTTGTTCAATCTACAAAATGCTCCCATCAAAATAGTAATTATCCCTATTCTACAGAGGAGAGGTTGCTTTGACTTAATGTGTCAAATTGCTCACTAGCTGAGCAGCAGTAACTATCCACAAACCTTCATTTTCTTCTTGGCAAACACAGGTTAACGTATGACCTAAAATTTATTAAACCCTTGGATTAGAATTTGGATTATGCTTTTCTTAGGAACTAAGAAAGAAATAAGTTGTTACATATAAAATGAATAGAGGAACGAATCTACTGTTTTGAAACTCAAATAACTCTGGGGAAAAAAGGACAAATTTATCTTGTCATGCATTACATGTGTCCTCCTGCCACTTTAGCAACACCTAAATTTCATCCTTTGTCCAACTGCAGAGCAGTGATTTTTTGCTTTAATGTAGCATGAAGTTCATACATGTGCCTACATACATGCCTTCCATGGCAAGACTGTGATGCAACTTTTGGAAAAAATGTAAGATCAAGGCTCTCTATAAAGTGTCATGGGACAAGAGGTTCCCTACTTCACTTGAAAAGCAATTGAAAGTCTCGAAAGGGCAATTATTTGCAAAAGCTTTATTTTGGAATCTGGCTATTCAAGTGGAGTTCTCAAATCACAAACAGTAATGTTGGGCAGACAAATTGTTATAAAAATTCATAATTAGTAATCAGAGTTCCTACACATAAGATAGTGATTTAACCACTCAAACAGAAACAAAGCAATCAAGCTTTTAGCAAAGATGTCGTACTAACATTAAACTCCTAAGTGTTTACTCAAGGACATAGACATATTTTTAAAATCAAGGGGGCATAGAAGTCTTGAGGAATGAAATATGCATATCCTACTACAAATGTCTCTTAAAAATTGCAAAGAAGCCATAGAATATTAACTATTTAAATGGATTCTAGTGACCTGTTAGAAAAACATGCTGAAACGCATCTGGATATTGTTGAAATTAGGTTGAAAATATATCCTGGAATTCAGGTTAAGTTTATACTAAAACAGCTGCATGTTTAATTCATGGAAAACCAGTTCTGCTTGCAAACATGCCCACTTGACTGTGTAAGGACTGAAAGACATGACTGAACTCCCTGTATGCAGAAGTGCAAGAACACTTCAAATTAGGATGCTACAGTACCTAGTTTAACTAGTAGTAAATAATAAAAACTGCAATTTTTTTACCAATAACTTACAAAATAGATGTTCTTCCTCTATTGAAAAAGATTAGTCAGGGCATTATTTTCAGAACTGTTCGTGTTTTGGTAATATCAATGAAGCTGACTCACAAAGAGTAATAACAAAAGGAGCAATATTTTTTAGTGCTGTAAATATGCCAAGATAAAAATGGAAATGTTAAACTTTGTACGAATTTCATGCTCACATTAATAGATGCAAAAATAAGTCATTACAATACCTGATTAACTCACAAAGTGTGGGTTGAACAGGAAAAGCAGTCATACTATCTATCTTCAGTAGTGTTGTCATCTAATATATCCACCTACAATAGAGTACTGCTAGGAAATGAACATATCTGAATTTTGCATTTGTATGTGAAATATCACTATGGCCTTAAACCAATGTCTAAAGAAGTTAAAAGCACACCTTCTCGTGTCTGTGGATCAAGCACAGAGTGAAATGTGTCAAAGAACCAACTTTTTCATCAAGACACAGCTAGGAACCTGCCATGACCAACATGATTTTAAGTCAGTGCCAAAGCAATGCATTCTAATTAGCAGCAGTTTTAATTGCTGTTGCTAGAAATTATAATAATCTTTATCCACAGCTGAAAAAAGAAGAAACATGACAAAGATGCTTCTATGCAAACAAGGTAGGGACTTCATAGACTGATTCAGAGAGTCACAGCTATTAAGGGATCCGCGGAAGGAAGCGCAGAGACAATTGCGCGAGAAGCAGGCAGGCACTGCTTGCAGCGCAGTGAGAACAAGCTTTCAGCAAGTACCACTCGCTTTGATCTGTGACTTGAAAACAGTCAATAAAAATAATCTGGTTGTGTTTCTCTCTTTGTCCATCAATTTCAAGGAGGCTTTTGGGACTACAGAAAGTAAATGGAAGAAAAGTCTGGGTTCTTTATGCTGCACGGAGCTAATGCCAGAATGATAATTGATTTGCTGGTGAAAAGTTGTAACAACAAAATGAAAGTGTGAGCAACAAAACAGCTGAGATTCAACACTTCTTTCTTCCCCCAAACATGATGGATAATGCTTTCAAAACCTGAAATGCAATAGCACCAATAGTTTATTTTGATTGGACAATTAGGATGTATTTTCAGGGCAGTGTGAAGTGAATCAAGCAGACAACTTCCATTAACAGCAACATCAGGGTTCCCATTCACAGCTGGAAACAGAGAGCAGACTTTCTTTCCATATTTATCACTCTGTACTTTATTAAAATGGACACACTACAAAAAGCATATTTAAGAAGCAAGGGAAATATTTCAAAGAAGCATTGAGAAATATAAAAGAATTATCACAAAAGCTTAGGTTGGGATTTTCAAATTCACATTCAGTAGGACTGCAGTATTTTGTCCTCTTAGGCTCTTCTGAAAATCTGAGCATTAGCTAGTAGATTTCTTCTGATATTTAACTGATTTAACTGAAATCCAAGAAAGCTGTTCTTACAAAATTAGGCTCTACTGAAACTAAAGCAGCTTCAGGGAGCTAAAGTGTATGATAAGTTACGCAGTTCTGAATCTGCAGAGATTGTTTTACATGAACTTCTACTGTGCACTGCACTAGGCTGTGACATGGCAAAACATGCAGTCATCCTGCCTGAGGCTGGCAACCTCAAAGTTTTTTCAGCCACTCCAGCTGAAGCAATTAAAATGTTTTTCTAAAACACACCTTGAATCCTCCAAACCTAAATGAAGTTTTCTTTCCCTAAATGAAGTTTTCCATATATGAACAACAAAATAAGCAGTTTGATTTTGAAACTCAAACGTTGTCTTCTTAAAAGGAAAGCATGGAACAACAGTATCATGACATGTTCATACCGTAAAAAGATAACTTACATTGTAGACAAAGAGACTAATGTGCTGAAGGCTCCAGGGGTGATAGTGCTGATGTGATTGTCATACAGAGAAAGAAGCCTCACTGAGCTCAGTCCAGCAAAGGTGTCATTGTTTATACAGCTGATAGAGTTGCTCCTCAGCATCCTGCAAGGATTAAAACAGGGAATTAGGAACTACCGGGAGGGGGTATAATTTCAGGATAGGAGATCCTTTATCTAGGGCATCAAAAGATGCTTTGGCAAGCACTGTATTCTATTTTTATTGATTGCTGAAGTACAACACAGCTAAAGGAGGGCTAGATTCATGTAAACATTGTCTCATGAATTTAAAACGCATTTCTTCCACACAACATTAGAGGCTGATGGGAGTTCCACATCTGAAAGTAGTATGCAATTAAAATTATGACCAGTGGCAAACTTGAAATAAACACTAAAGTCTTAAATTAGTAAATATCTGAGAGTAAATGAAGATATATTTCAGAGATCAATTGAGAAAGACTGCCAGAAATGTGGGACAATAACAATACTAGCTGCATTACTTCTATTCCTATCATGGATGTTTTTTGTAATCCACACTGCAGAAGTACAGAAGGAAACAGCATCCTCAGCAGAAATCAAGGAATAGCTTAGGAAAGATTTCCAGACTTAACACAAGCTCTGAAATGTCATTATAATCATTAATTGACAAGACAGAAAGCAGTAACCATCCTATAAAATGGTCTTTGCTCAGAGCTTGTACCAGATGAATCAGTGCTGTGTTTTGGAATATATATCTCTCTGAGTCGCTATGGTAACAATAAACTTGACGATAAAGCCAAATTAATCTGAAAGACTGTAGTATCTTGTATCACTCCATAGCAAAAAAGGCTCGTGTATTTGTTACACTGCATGCCAATCAACATCTGGGTCTGTAAACATCACTACACAGTTGTGATATTCCTACTTAGGTGAAAAATTATTCAGTAATTAAAGCATAATACCAAAAATCCACAAAATATATGCAGCTCAAGCTGCTGTTCCAGTGAATTGGTCCTCCAAATTGAGGAGGGTTAATTCCTTGGTATCAAATTCATGCAGTGAACAATGAAAATTCAGACTCCCTTAGAAGTCTGGATTTAAATCTCAGATTGGTATCCGCCAGTTGGGTGTTTAGATACTACATCAATAGATACTTGAAAAACACCAAAGAAAGATTAGATATGGCTGGGAAGAAATTCACAGTGTAATTACAAATAGCCAGTGTTTAAGACCTGGACATTACATTGCTTTTGCATTACTGTTCTCTGTGCAGTTACCATCACAGCCACTACGGTCTCAATAGTTTTGGTATTGCAACTGGGGTGAAACTATGTCAGAAAAGAGTCACAGGGCACAGACACACACACCTTACACCTGGAGTACTAAGCTGCCTGAAAGCCAGGTCAAGACTACAGGCTTTAAAATGAATAGGATAGTAAATAAGAGAAATAAGGCCCTTAGTGGCTTAGTAGCAGTAGGAAACATTTTCTCAATTCTGTATGTAAAGTATCAGGCAGTAGTACTGCAAGATGGGATGACCGAATTTGGACGCCAATACATCTTGCACAGCGATTTATTACATTTCAGGAAACATACAGTCTTTTAAAAACTGGACCGTGACCCTGTCCAGTGTGGCCTCTTTGTAAAAGACCACAATTTTAATGCTCAAAGAAAGTCAATTAATGGATAGAAATATATGTCCCTCAAGCCAAAACCTTTGGTTTCATATCATGGTTCAGTGTGCACTGTGTGCCCTCTCCAAAGGAAAACTTATACTTACAGATCCTCACATCATGCTGTGTATATTTAGACTGCTTTATCAGCTAGGGAGAAATGTAGGTCAGGTCAGCAGGATAGCTTGAATGTTAAGCATCTTTTTATTAAAAAATGCTGAATTTTGTTTAGGAGCACTGCCACAGGCTGCTTTACAGTATAAAAATTAATTTAGTATCTATGGACAGTATTTTCAAATCCCTTAGTAAAGTGCATACATTAAATTAAAGAACAGATGGCTGTAACCACAGAAAAATAATGTTAAAGGAACAGCAAAAGAAAAGTTCCCTATTTGTCATTACAGGCCAAAGTCCTTGAAGTGAAACTTGGATTTCTTTTTACACTTGAGTAAGGACTAAACTAATTGTGCCATGATACTTTGCAACATAAGAACTATTTGCTGCTACTGAATAAATTGCAGATTTTAAATTGCATTTTGATTCCTAGAGTCTATTTACTGACAGCATCCACCTAGTCAAGTGCTTTCTTTCTACAGCAGGGAAGACTATGCAAGAGACGTATTTTTCACGTACAGATCATACGCATCATCTGGCATGAGTCTTTGCTGTCACCAGAAGCCTAGTCCCTGACTGCTTCTCAGGATGGTGGATGGGGTGGATTAGACGCCATTTTGAAATCTTGTCTGTGATCCTTCTTCCAATGTAACTTTTAACATGAAAATAAATTAGCATTAGATACTATGAGTTTATCTATAAGCATTAGTTCTCAGAAATAAATTACAAAGGTTATCTAAGCACAAAAGTAATACGAAACTGATTTCTTATGCATTTGTGCTCTATGTCTCCTTCATACTCTCCCCAACCACAACTACCTTAATAATATACCCACACATAATTTTTATGGTTCTTGGTGTGAGCAAGACAGAGCATGCAGTGGCTAGTCCAAAGCCATGCCTCTGCTCGTGGGCTACTACACCTGGTGCAGAGTGAGTCCAGCCACCTTCTGTCAGCAGGAGCTGTAACAGTTTGGTTATGCCTGCCTTAAAGTTGCTTAGCTATACCTGTTTTGGTGGCAGCAGTAACTTGAGTCTTTCTTCTCTCTCTACCTACTGATTTCATATAGTTTGTAGGATTAAACATCTTTTAGGCTCCTAGCCTACTCAGAGGTTTGGTTTAAGCAGACCAACAATTCCAATTTGAGCGGAGGCAGAGTGGGAGGATGGACTAACATATAGCAAACATGTTCCTACATGCCTTGTTTCCATAGGAAATAACAAAATAATACAAGTATTAAATGATTAAAAGTGCCCAAATTTGACCCATGACAGGTTCACCATCATGTTACTCCTGAAATTCTTGAAAATCTGATAAATCTCAAACCTACCCAGGACTAGAAATATATTGAAGACTTCATGACAGTGATACAGGACCCTGCCTTAGAGCTTSTTGTCTAGGAACAGATACTTTAGCAGGCATTGCTGAACTTGAGCTCTCCCACTCAACCTACAGAGGAACAGAGAAAGACAAGTCTTTGCACTTACAATGTCTTTAGCCCTGTGAGCCCTCTAAACATTCGTCCATGCACTGATTCCAGTTGATTCTCTGTCAGAATCAGTTCCTGCACTCCTGAAGCTCCATCAAATGTGCCTTCTCTGATCTCCTTGATCTTATTGTTGCTTAGATTTCTGGAAGGACACAACCAGTCACAATAACAAAATTATTAGTGTTTTATTCCAAACATACGTCATCACACTGGAAGGAGGAAGATAGGAAGAATATGTGGTTATCTAGAGAGACATCCATTCAAGTTCAAAAGTATACCTACGGTACTTACAAATAGCTCCCCTTCAGTCATCAAAACCACAATTATATCAGATATATCAAGAGTATTTAAATTAATGGAATTACCAGCTCTTACACCTCATGTCATTCTTGCTTATAAGGGTCTCAGGGACACAGTAAGTGGGGGTTTCTAACATCTGATTTCTGTCCATGAAATTATGGACCATGCTTGGGACTGTGTGCTCATCTGGCAAGAATCAGTTAATGTTACTACCATTGAAATAGGTACCACACATTGAAATATGGACCACTTTTATTTAGTGTACCAGGACCTTTACTCTTTTTAAACTCAATATTGGAGTAACATACAAAACTGTGTGACTGCATGTATCTGAAACAAATTTTAATATGCGCACTCATGAACTCCCAGGCACTTAGATTTAACACCAYCACTCAAAATGAAATGAGTATCACTTAATTCTCAATTCACAGCTTCTGCAACATACAGCATTATTTTCTAAATATTTACTCTGCCTATACAGTCTGAAGATGTTTGCTTATAGATCAATACTGGAAAACTTCAATCTACAAAGTCAAATGAAATTCTGATAAAATGCAAAATTAATCTTTTGAATATTTCATATTTGTGAAAAACCCAGTGAATAGAAAACTTCTGAATGATAAAATGCCATTAGAGATGCATAAAAATAAATGGCATTTAATTATTTAAAACATTTATATAAAATGCCTTAAGCACATTAAAACCTTGGGCCTCAGTCCTTCAAGCATCTCCTATGGTGCCCTGTATAGATTATGATGAATAATCCTGTTTGTTTAGGTTTATGACAGAAAACACCATTCTTTGTTTTACTGTCTATAACAAAAAAGAGAAAGTAAAAGATATGCTCTTGCTCCCAAGAAGATGCCAAATTCCAACACTATTGCTCATACTGAATAGCACATTATTCCAGAAATCCCAGTACACACGCAGCATGAGTAGTAGTTTCAGAATCCAATTCCAGGTGATATAAAACAAATGACAAGGTATCAGATTAACACCTGAGCTACCCTGCTCAGAAGAACAGGCAATCTTGTTGGGATAAAAGTTGACAGAAGACATGGCAACAGGACAGCTTGGCCACAGATAGAAATAATGTGGGTCTTGCTCTTTGCAGAAGTCATCACTTAATAAAAAAAAAAAAAAAAGTTGAGTCTTGGAGATATGTTTCATGTGGGAAACTTGAGTACGCTGGTTTATGTCTGCTGAACAACTGTCAGATAGTGGGCCCTACAGCATGTGGCCCATCACCTCTTGTGTATTCTGTGACCAGAAAGAATAGGAGTATGCCAGCAATCAGCCAAAAATAACATAAAAACATACAGAAATACTTACATGCAGATTTTGCTTTCCAGAAGTTTAGTACTTTGTGCTAACACTCACATGAAGAGTTTATGTTCAGTGTCAAAGCAAGTCAAGGAAGGATATTCTGACATATGCATTTAATTTTGGGGCTCAGCTATTTCTCTAGTGGAAATCTTTATAGCCCAGCATCTCTTTTGAATGCTGGCATAAATAATTGCTCCCAATGATCCCTTTCCTGGTAAAGATCATGCCATGATGCATATTTGCACAAAAATAACTGAAAAAATAAGCAAATGTTCGTAGTGGGAAGGGAGGGTGAGTTACTATAATACACAAAGACTTTGACTTTCAATTTGCAGATTGCAAACTCTCCTATACTTGTAGTTACAAAGTTTTATTAGTTAGTTTTTACTATCTAAAAGATATTTAGTCACATATATTTAAAAATGGGTGCGATTTTAATGGATGATTAGATACTCAAGGCAAAAAAGAGCAAATATTGGAGAAAAAGGCTGGCCATAATTCACAAAGGAACTGGCACCTTTATACAGTCCAAACCATGTGATTTTTAATTGCTGCCAAAGAACTTCTGTGGATAGGGAACTTCACTCATTTGAGTTAATAATGCCTGATCATTTCAACAACACAAAATTATCCAAAAATATGCTAGCAGTTTCAGAAGAAGGCAATTATGTATACCTTTGCCATGCAAAAGATTTGAAAATCCAAGACTAAATGCTATGGTGAAATCAAAGTTGCAAGGCAGAGAAAAGACAAGTTTTACAATAATAAATAGGTAAAGACGACACTGCCCTGCAATCCTGCTTAGAGTATTGTCAAAGCAGATGTTCTGCCAACCCGGATTTCTTTATTTGTCTTCCTGAATTAAAGCTTCCCATATCAGAATGCAACAAAAAAAATGGTAGATGACAGCACTTATTCACTCAAAAAAAAAAAGTATCCTCCTTAAAGTCTGACCTACTAGAATAATAAACATGAGAAATTACATACTTTTCAGTCTAGAATTACCAGCAAAAATACAAACTGAAAAATGGAAGCAGTGAAACTTTTGCCTGCTCTGCAACTCAGAGAGCTCTACTCCATCTTTCCCAGCACTAAAAGAAACTTTCATATATGATCATAGCACTTGACAAGGAATTTTTTTTTTTATCAGAAAAAAACTTCTGTCAGACTTTACAGCAGACTCCCATTATAGAAAAGCCCCATCCTCTTGCAACGCTAAGCTTCTATAAGGAATTGTTCTTGAAATAGTGGAAGACAGTGGAAAAGAAAATGAGTCTTGAGTATTTCCCAAGATACCTATACCCTCTGGCAGGACCCACATGGGAACCTGTAGTCAAGCTGGTCACTCAAGAAAGGTTATTGTTTCCGTAAGGACTCCCTGATGACACCAGTCACCCTGGTGATAAAGTTTAATCCTATATCCAGACTTTTATTTTGGGCAAGAGGTCAGAAGAAATTTTCAGAAAGCCTGGGTTTACTTTATGTGGGGCTGTGAATAGGAAATGAACAGATCTAAGAAGCTATCAAAGTGACATTGTTCACACAGCTCACTTTTCAGTCAGATTTTATTTACTTTATGGCTAAAGTTTATAATAATATTATTTCTGTTGATCTTATAACCAACACAGAACAAGCTGGATTCTATTCAGACTTAACAGAACCATTCCTCCTGCTGTACCTGCTGGGTCAATTTTAACATTCCAGCATGCTATTCATTGCTGCATTACTGACACACCTTCCCACAAGAACAACCACCAGAGCGCAGTCCAACTGCGAAGGCTCTGCTTGGTCTCACCTTGAACCTTTAGTTTTATCATATGAACAGCCTGTTCTGAGTGGGGGTTTCCCTAGAATATTTCTGTCTGTTGGTGATGTGTTTGGAATTTTTAAGTATATGTTAGGAGGAAAACCCCGTAACTGTTGCATTCTTCTGGAAGAAAGATATTTGCTGGGAAGGTTTTACAGCTTTTACCAACAGTCTGGCTGGCTTTTATAGAGTGAGTTGTTCTCAGAAGCAGGATGGCACTGAAAGTCTTAAATACTACAGACAGTGAAGTATACCCAGTGACACTCCTACATTCATTCAGCAGAGCAGACTGATGGCCTCACTGGAAGAAAAGGGAGGCACATGATGAGCCCAAATGCCACGTACCACAACACTCTCTACAATATCATTTCCAGAAAATAAAGTCCGTTTCTGTATAACAAGTGACAGATGACTGCAACCTCAATTGCCGTGGCAAAATTTATGCTTAGGGGAAAGAACAGCAGGTAACAGCTGTTTCCAAGGTCACAAACTACTTTTACCTCCCCAAGAAACTTGAGATTCTGTTTTTTAAACTGACTTCTAGTCTGCAAACTTTATCATTATTCAATTTTATTTTGCATGTAAAATGTGTTAAATCCTGGGCTGACACTTCATACAATTCAGCGTAGGAGAAATATTTACAGATAAATTAAGCCTCCAAAGGCAATTATACACTAGAAGTGCGGTTGGCAGTACCAGCTATTACCAAGACAGCCTGACGCTTCCTATTATAAGACCATATTTTATGTTCACTTTGTAACTTTGGCAAGATTTAACAGAATGAACTGTCAGATGTCCCTTTCAGGTTTTGAGGTAAATATTTTTTATTGTTCTTTTTCTCCAAGAAAAGAGGTCAGTCCCCTTTCTCCCCAGCAGTGCATGAAGTATGGCAGTTCACCTTTTTTATTTTGAATGTGAGCTCATTGCCATTTTTTTCTCTGCAGAAACAGCTGCTGGGACCTCAGTGGGAATGGCCAGTCCCCCTGATTTCCCGTAGGCACTGCAGCTGACATCTAGGAGTTGCAGCCTCCCCCTATGGGTCAGCATCCCATTTCAGCAAGCAAGTGTATCTCCTTGCTCCCACTAAGTTAGGTACCATGGGGGTTTTGGAGCTTGAACCTCTCTGCCATGGCCAGAATACCCCTCCAGGCTCCCACTGCCATGGGATTCCCCAAGCACTGGAGGGTTTTTTCACTGATTAACAACTTGAGGTAGTCCAAGGGAGTCGTGGGGTCTCCAGTGTTTGWTTCATGTTGAATTTGGTAGTTGCTGCGAGCAAAGAACTGCTCCCTTCCACAAAAGTCAAAACCTTACCTTTGTGAATGGTAGTGTCGCCCCTCACCCCTGCCTGATGCAAGATCTTGCTGTGTTGAGTGAGAAGATCTCCCACTGGCAACATACTCCTCTGTGAAAGGCAGAAGCTTCCAGCTCCCAGGGCTGGAGGGCAGCAGGTTCTGGAGCCTTTCTATCTCACAGGGGTAGGATACCCCCAAAAACCCAACTCATGGAGCTGCCCCCACTCTTATGGAGCTCAAAAACGCACCCTTGTATTTCTCCTGCACTTCAAGCAGATTCAAATTGCTCTTTTCTAACCACCCTGCAAAATACTAGCAACACAGTTCTTGGAGCCTTGAAGTCACTGCAATGTGACTTCAGCTTTCAAAGACAAGTCATACCTTTACACTTGCAAGATCAGGTGAGGTAATATGGTAAGCACTCAATGAAAGCAACACAGAGTCAAGGCATTTTGCAAAACCCATTGGAGAACCCAGTAAATTACTTCTGGACCTGGCTAGATCTGTCTACAGGAATCTACATCAACCTTTTTATTCTACTGTGAAAAGCACTAAACATAAAGATGGATTAAAATTTAGGTTATGAAAGTAGCATTATGTATACGGGATTTTGCAGCTAATTATTGAAGTTGACTTTTTTAAAAAAAAAAAAGGCATATGCAGACACGTTAACCTTTTAAAAACCAGCAGGATAATCTTAGCAATTTAATTCCTAAATAAAATGTGGCATAACTTTGCATTACGGATCTGTGACCTTTACATTTCTATACCAAGAATTCAATTTTGTTTTGCATTAAAATATATTAAATCCTGGGCTGACACATCATACAATAAGATTCAGCTTAGGAGGAATATTTACAGACAAATTACACCCCAAAAGCTAATTATATATTAGAAGTGGGATTGGCAGTACCACCTATTGCAAAGATGGTCTGACACTTCCCTTTTTTTTTAATGTTTACTTTATAACATTGGCAAGATTTAACAGAATGAACTGTCAGATGTCCTTTTCATGTTTAGAAGTAGATAGTTTTTAGTTTTATTTTTCTTTTTTTAAACAAAAGAAGGAAGTTCACCTATTCCAGGAAATAAAGCTAACCAAAATACCGTTTTTCTTATATCTCAAAACTCTGATAATCTTTTTGTGAAAAGCCTGAAACACTCAAATAAATTCTGATTTCAAATTTGTTAATTGCTAACTACCATGTAGGTGTTTTACTCAAAGGATAATCTTCCCTGTGAAAATCTGTTAGGATTTGGCTGAATCCTTAGTCTTTAACAAAGAGATTTAAGATTCCTGTCACAATCCAAGGAGACTGCAAGGCATATTTTTTTGAAAATCTGAGTTTTAGGAGCTATTTTTCCAGAGGTTTTTTCACTTCAGATTCTTCTTCAGATGACGTCTTACCATGTCTCTCAAGACAGTGCAGGACACAGAGCTACAGACTGCAAAGTTTGGGACTGGGCACATTTCTCTATCCAAGTATTTACTCTACCAATTCCAGGCAGTATTAAGAAGTAATGTCTTTGGCTGGATAGAGAGAGGGCCCCAGAGAGATCTGTGAAGGCTATAAAAACAGTTCAGGGCAATGCAGTGGAGTAACTGTGTGTGAGGACTAGGAAGGGAGCCCGAGTGAGAAGAGTAGGAGTTTTGTCAGTGGCTAGAGAGAGGTAGAGAGAAGAGGGACAGAACACCAGCCTTACGCTGAGGCAAAACATGGTGAGAATAGAAACYGCACTGAATCAGGAGATGAGGAACCTAGCAAGGGACTGGGACAAGAGTCCAACTGAAAATTATGATGTGAATATATAATTAAAGACGATTTTCACATATACACACTGGAGCAACCCTAATACGTCAATGACAAATCTATGTGTACTTCTCTTTGGAATCTCATTAGAAAACCCAAGAGACTGTGATATGCAGCAACACACATACAGACATGGACAACTGATGGAGCTTGAGTGACAAAAGAACAAATGTGAGCATACGCTTAGAACACAAGTAAAATCTGAATCCTCCTTAAAGTCCAATTTACAGACCACCTCAGAGTGTTTATGTTATAAAACAAAGCTACACTTAAGCATAATGCAAGATGAGGAGGCACCAAGATGAAACACCCATCAAGAGGAAGGAAGAGCTCATTCCTCTATCTCTGGAATTATGCTGGAGCTTTACTAGTCACTGTGGAACTGAGGTACTCTTAAAGTAGTTTCTTTGCAAATTGCCTTGACATGGATCTGTCACTAGTCTGAAACTGAAGTGAAGGACAATCAGAGGGCAATCATTCAAATGCCCATTCAGCTATCCTGATTCCAGATATTCAGATTCATTTCAGAAGAAAGAGAATTAATAAATAAAGAAAAAAAGAGAAAAAGGTGATTTAGGCTAATGGCCTGCTACTGCAAAGCTCTGAACTGTTTTCTTAAGCCTGGGAAGCCATACAATTTCCAGACAGATTCCTCCACCTGCTGTTTTCCTTTAACACTTGAACAGACAAGGAATATGATGAGACAGAGTCAATATTGCCAATCAAATAACAGTAAAAATTCTTGTCCCTTATACACACTGAAAAATGGGGGTTTGATCAATATTCTTCCTCCTTAATTTAATAGCAGCAGTAAGCAGTAAGACTTAATGAAGAGCACATGCATCACATTCCTGCCACACACACAGAGCTGCTGCATTAAGACCATTAGCAGCAGCAATCCCATCCACTCATACTTCCTTACATTTCCCTTCTTGCTTGATGGAGAGAGGCCTATTATTAGCAGAAGGATAGTAAAGGCCAAATAGTAACACAGAAGGAAATGGGTGTTTGTTTGCTTGTTTGTTTTTTCCTGGTAACCCCTTCCCTTCACAAAATGGAACTAGGAGAATTAGGAAAAATAAGTCTAGTCTGGCTTTTTAAGAATCAAGCTACTGAGTAAGGTCATAGTTGAAATGTTGCTCTGCTTATATGAAAAAACATCCTTTTCAGAAAATCCCTTCATTCCAATTGAGATGCTTCTTTACATCAGGTAGAACACAAGAAATTAGCTAAACTACAAAGATTACCTAAAGAGCCTCTGCTTGGAGGCTGCCACTAAAAAAGTCCGTATGAGAGACACTTTTTATGAGGTGCATGGTGCAACTACTTCTTTATGCCATCCGTCTGAACTGCAACAGTACACCTCAGTTCTCATTGCCTGCCAAGAACAGAGCAGAAAGATTTTTTGTTTCACAGGAAACAAACTCTTAAAAAAAACTCTCATAACTGTTTCGTGCTGCACTTATGCCTAACAATGCAGCCCTGTCGAGGCGTCCCTCCCACCTGAGTCATTGATGGGAACAGGAAGGACAGCACCATAACTTGCCTATGGTAAGTTTCAAATAAAATGAAAGAAATTATTCCAGCTATCACACTCTCCAATTTTCAAAACATAAATTCTGAGGTTTGATGAGGACAGATGCTTTCCTATTTGTGTATACTTTTATATACCATGCATTTTTCATTCCCATTTACTACCTACTTGCATAGACAACAGAGCACTTCAACAATGTGAACAACTTTTTCTAAGTGCACTGTAGCTACAACTTATGGATCATTCATAAAATACTAGGCTAATGTATATGATTAATTCCCCAAGTCTGGTGGCCTGTACTTGCACAAACACAACCCCCACTCCCAAACCTGCACTGCTGCACCTGAAACTCTCGCAGAAGTAAAACTGACATAAGAATCCCACTGCAGTTGTCTCCAAAGCCACTGAGATCTTACATGGATTCAAATGGCTAGGAAGCTCCAGATGGCAGAAACCACGTGAAGTGAACAGAGAACAGAAAGCCTGGTTGGCTGGTTTCCCTAAATTACCTTGACTCTAGCAATAAAATCTTACTGAAAGTAAACAGTTAGATGAGACATTAGCAATGGGGCCATAGGTTTAAAACTTTAAATAACTTCAGAAAGATCCATTTAGAAGACTATCAGGAGGTATCTAACATATTATCCTCTTTCCAGAACACAGCTCTTATTAAATATATACATTCTACAATGCCAGGACTCAGACTGTTAACAGAATTATACAGATATATTTGAATGACTGATCTCTAAATTAGCTAATTGATTCTCCTCTCTAAAACAATAATGATCAAAAGAAGCTGCCTTGTAATCTATATCATGTAATATTATTTTCCTTTGACTACTTGAAACAATCACACTAGTTGGAGTTGCGCAATACATTCAAAAGACAAAACCAAAATGCTAAATTTTGTAGCCATCTCTAACACTAAGCATACATCTGAATAGATTCTGGGACAGAATTCCCTTCAGTCTCCACAAGTCAAAGACTTTAAGAAATATAGCCTAAAGAATACTGAAATGTCAGCCTAGGGATCTTCATCTGTCACTGTGGTTTAACTGGGCCTGTCCATCTAACAGGCAACTCATTCAGTTTCCTTAAATTCACATTAAAAAAGCTATTTCTGCTACTGCAGTACTAAACTATAGAAGAATTATCCCTTCCTCCTTCCTTATAATCCAAGGCAGCATGTATTCTAACAAGCAAGTGACTCAAACTTACATTTTTCTGAGGTTGGGCAATTTCTTGAAGAGTCCGATAGCTTCCAAAACAGAAATATCATTGTCATTCAAACGCCTGATAGGAACAAACAAAAAGACATTTAATACTTCACAGGTGTCTGTAGATATCTCTCTGTGACATACAGGGCTGCCACACAGAGAACTATGACCTTTGTTAAGCAGGACGCTATCTGCCATCTCTCAGACTCCTAGAGTGAGAAGAGTTTAGCTTTGAAGGAAATGGAACATAGAAGACTATCTACAGTAAAAGCTTAGGATGCCTTTAAGAGTGTAATGCCAAAGGACAGTGTCAGAATGCTGCCTTCCTCCAATGCACAGGATAAGGGGTTATTAACCTTAACCATTAAAAAGCCTTGTTCACGTGACTAAACCTCCCTCAGGCATTCTGCTACAGAAGACATGCAATTGGAGATGTGGTCCATGTAAACAGAAGGGATCTGATTTCAGGTCCTTTCCCATCAAAGTCTACTGGTCTTCAAAATTAACGCAAAGGCCACTGTCTTGGCAGGCTTGGGATGCAAAATTCTTTCTCTGATTACATGTAGCTCCATTTTTGCTGTGTTTCTGGATGTSTCTCTCTCATATTTTTCTATCTTAACTTCAGATCAACAATTTTTATGGGGGTTTAAATAGAATACCTTAAGTACAATAAATAGAATACTAACACAAAAAGACAATTGTGTTTGAAGGGGCTACTAATATAACAAAAGAACGAGATTCTTAAGTTACTAAGCAATAAACATGTTTTCTCACGCTCTCTTTAGCAGTATATTATGTTTATAATTCCTAAGAATCTCTAAAAGCAAATAAATTCCATCAAATCACATAGCTTAACAGTACATTAGTTTTAGTGAGAGCCATTTCACCCAAGTAGCAGGCACTGCTGAGATGGAATGAGTTCCTGACCACAGATTTAACTCAAAAGGGTTAATCCATTTCTTAAATAAAAATGACCAGATGCAAAGACAAAGGACTCAAAGGTAGAATGGAAAGGAACCATACAGCTTGGGCCACATAACAGGTCAACACTTCAAGAAGACACACGCAGGCAGCTGATGCACAGGGCCATGGCTCCTTTCTCATCCCCCTTAGCATGAATGCTAAGGAAGTAAGAGAGTTGTGGTGCTCCTTTGAAATAAAATTAACTTCCCCTTTTTCAACACAGGGATTGAAGTAGAAGGTGCCTTGAATTGGTCTGAGTCCTTTTTACAGCCTTTAAAACCTAGGAAAACCAACATGCCCCACTGAGCACATCTTCGAGAGCCAGCACTTACAGATCAGTAGTATATTCAGGAAGGTGACTGGGTAATCGAGTGAGTTTTTGGTTAGAGCAGTCTACAATTGTTCCCTCGCAGCGACACTTCTCAGGACAGACAAGGTCCATGAAACACTTCCCGGTGAATTTACTTCTGTAATCTTCTGACCCTGCAATAGAAGGAAAATATATTCCAGCAAACAGCTCCTGATAACTGTGGCAACGAGAGATTTTATGGAATCTATTCTCAACACTGCCTCCTGTCAGCTCCCAGCTCCTGCACACAATTTTAATACTTGCCAAAGATTTTTGTTCAGCAATTTTTCAAATTACTCCTAAGACTAGCCTCTGTTTTTTCACTCTTCCCTTGATAGATTAATTCCTTGTCTAACAAGCCTACCTGTTAAGGTATTTTTTGAAGCATGTCTAATTAGCTGTTGGAGTCTGCTTCAAAGGAGCTCCAGCAAAGTAATTTTTTCCCATTTGGAACTTGGTCCAGCAACAAGGAAAAGGGATCTCATGAAAGCAGGAGGTATCTTGGTGCATACAAATGACAAAGGATTTTTAAAGATGTCATTAAAAAGCCCAAAATTTTCAGACCTCAGCTATTAGAGTTATTTTTGAGAGCAATCTTTTATGAGAGAACCTTGTCAATTTTCCAACAATTAGATACCTTTATTAACTATGTTAAACAAACAGCAGAGGAAAGTAATAGCAGTTTAAATCATTTTCATTTTAATTAAGGAACGGGTAGACCATACTTAGTGAGAAGCGCTCCCTAATGTACCATTATACCATGATTGCCAGACCTCTTTGACTAGGTTTTTGACCCGTTCTAATGAAACGCTTTTCCAATTAGGCTCAGTGAACTAATCCGTCTTTTTAAGGTTTGGTTTTTCTCTTTTAATAACAGCAGGTTGGAAACTTGATCTCTGTGCTTCAAGGAACCAGGAGTATTAATAAATGCATATGTAAGCAAAGTGTTGCCAAGACCCTGCCATGCAATACCTGCCCACTCACTTCGTATTTCGTAATGGAAGCACCAGAATTGTCTCAGGAACCTTGTGTAATGCCCAGTGATCACAACTACCAAGAAGTATTTTTTAACTTCTCAAGAGTTTTAAAAGTCAATTGCAAGGCTTTCTCAGGAATGATCTGAGCAAGTTCAGTTTTTAAGAACCTGAAAACATCAATAGAAACTTAAACCTGAGCTGAAATTTGCTTTTAGAGACTTGATGACATTCTTTGCCTGCTTCCCCTTCCCAGACTGATAAATACACCACTGCTCATTTTATAATCGCATACTATTTTCTGTAAGAAAAAAGAAGTCACCTAAACCCACTATTATTCTAATCTACGTTACACATTACCTCCACAGGGTGATGCAGTGAAAGCAAGCAATTCTGTAGGCAATCTAACATTTTGACTCCACAGACACACTTCGGTTTAGTTTTGTAATTCCGAACTAGATTATGAGAAACATCACATATAGCTTTGTACATTACCACGCATGTGGTGCTAAATACTTTGCAGGTTATCATGCTTATTGTAAATTACACATCTAAAGTGAGACTTGGCTACTGTTTTTTAGCTTGACAGCACAGCACTTACAATATTAGGACCACTGGGCATTTTAAAGTATTATAAAAATACACTCTAAGCCTTTCCCCACACCACCATCATTTAAACTCTTATCCTTTCAAAAAAACCCATCTGATTTCCAGTCCTAAAAATTCCAGGCTTGGTAGTCAGGCTAAAATGAAAAGTGATGAGCATATTATGGCTTGATTACAAGAACATACAGCTATTCTTTCTTAGGTCTATGAAACAGTACATTTGGTTGTTTATGATTCCTTGGAAATAATGCCAAAGATGAACAGTTATCAGGACGAGTTTATTAAAACTGCCACAATTACAGTACGCCTTGAAAAACCCGGCAAAATTTTTCAGTGACCAGAAAGTGTCTTGGAAATCCCCAAATTAACCCTTGAAGAAGCACTTCTAATTTTCATTGTAAAAGATTTCTTTGAAAGAATAATCACAAACGTTGTAAGTTACACAGAGTAAACATTTATTAAGTATAATTTTTATTCTACTGATAGATACAAGATTCATCTTCCTATGGGAAAAAAGAAGGATGGGAAAGTAAGCGGAATGCTTTATGAAGGAGAAAAAGGGGTATATAACATTAGAAGGTGAAAATCAGTTTTTGGGTTTCTCTCAAGCTTTCTGGCAAACTAAATAAAGTATATTTACCACATTTTGACTTAACAGTCTCACTCTCTTGATGGCATACAACTTTCCACACTGCGTCAGCTATAAGAAGTTGATCTTGCCTGGGCATCAGTACACTGCCTCCACACTTGCAACAGGGGAAAGCCCTCTCAGCGCAGCAGGAGAGGAAGGGAACAAACACCACCTTCGTACTTTTCTTTCTTTCTCTCTCTTCCCCTCCCCCTCCCCCTTCTTTTTCTTATAAATGAGTTTAAATAAGAGTTACCCAGGTAAGCACTGAGTCAAAACAAATCAATAGCATGTATATGCTCAGCAAGTACTCAGTCATCCATTAGACTGTGAGACAGCAGGAATCACCTGCCAAAGGCTAGATAAAATTTACTATTTGACCTGAGCCTTGAGATCACTTGGACAGGTGGCTGCTCTATTAAGATATTCCCATCTGGGATACTAATGTGAAATTCAGCCATCTGCTTGCAGAACTATTTAAGCGCGTGTATCCATTTCTACACACAGGGCTTTATCAGTGTACTACTGCAGTGCTCTGAGTGAACGTGACAGGATTCAGGAAGTAATATTAACCACTACATGCATGTAGTACTTCTTGCATGCCATAAAATCACCTGTGGAAAGCCACGGAAAAGAGATGCAGGACAGGCACAGAAGAAACACTTGGCTTCATTTTACTATTCCAGACCAGCCATTTGGTCATTTTATTGTACCTGAAAGCATGTGTGCACTGTAGTCGAGAACTCTGTGAAGCTTGGCTGAATGTAAAACATGACCTGGGAGTTTCTAGTAATTTCCAAAATTAAAAAGAATTAAGTTTGCTGTAAAATGAGTAGCCAAGGCAACAGCAAGGCCTGTGTTTAACTGAGGGCAACTGTGTTTATCTGAATTGCTAGTTACTCTGATAACATTTTAATTTCACAACCTATGTGACACCACTATCAGGTACCACGGCATTGCAATTCCTCAGTATCATAAAACACACACACATGCCATTCTACAAAACAGCAGTATTGAGATAAAGAAACACACTTCCAAGTGCTCAAAAATTTTAGGTGCCTTTCTAATATGCACATGGAGAAATTAAGCAACAGAGACAAATAACTTTCTCGCCTATTCTTCTTTTTAAGCATTGTTTAGCAAACCTGATTTCAGTTTTTAAAACTTAGCTTTGCCCAAAGGACTTAAAAGGAGTGCTGGGTGATCTGTTCTGGAAAAAATCAAGCTGTCACAACAGGAGCTTGATATATTCATTCTAGAAAAGATGGATCCAGCTGCCTCAAATTTGCACCAAAAATACGATCACAGAGATCACTTGGTCTAAAACTTGGACAAAAAAAACCGAATCCCAACACTCACTTCTTCATGTAACCACTAGATCACAATTCACAGGAAAAAAAGGAGGTACACTGTTTGTCAGTTTCACATCGGTAGCATTAATTCTTACCAGTAATTACAGAGAAAATCTAAGAATCTCAGATGTCCTTCTTCTGATGGCTCCACAACAGATATGTAACAAATTTGCAAGATGAGGCAGTATTTCTGTATAAGAAAACTTCTTTAGGAGGCTCTCAAAGTCCTTTATGAATAGGTGTAATTACCTCTACTTTACATAGGGGGGAACTTAGGCAGAAGTATGTTAAGGATCTTATCTGAGCTGTCAAAGCTAAAATCGCCCATTTGGGTATGCTGACTCAGCTTTGTGCTATGTAACTATTGGATAATACTGTTTTCATACAGGCCATGTTACCCATGTCATTTCAAGAGGTAAAAGATAATGCTTTGCAGACTCTTCTGAAGTTCTATTGCAGTATACTTCTTCATAATGAAATGCCAGTGCATTAAGATTGCTCAGATCAGGTCCAAAGTTAAGTTAAGTAGCAGACATCTTGTTACAGAAGCAGCATCCAAAGTGTACCTCAAGTAGAAGGACTCACTGAACAGCTCAAATAGAGAGATGTGGCTTACATTATTTACAAGGTAAGAAGACAAAAATGATTTTTCATCTCTGTAGGTATGGCTGGAACCACCCTTGAATCATATTAATCAACAGGATGCCTAACTTCTTCATTCTATGAGCAATTAAACAGATTAATTACTTAGAAATGGTTATTCTGCATGCAAGCCCTCTGGAAAGTCTGTCGCAAACATCACTAGGGCTCCCCCCTGCAGTGCACAGGAGTCTGGTTAAGCAACACTTCACCTTTTTCATTTTTCCTGTGAGAAAAGGGGAATCTCTCACCTTTTGATGCTTCTGAAAACAGCAGAAGTATCCCAGCATGCCATGCGGCAGGGAGTATGCAGCCTTCCATGGTGCTTGACAGAACCATGTTCAATTTGTATTGTTCTACCACATGGTTAGATCAAGCACAAAGGAAAACCCCATGAACAGCCAGAGTCAGAGTTAGGCAGCGCCAAAGAGAGAAGAGCGTTGAGAGGAAGCAGCATGGAGAAGCACAAGCTGAAGGTTCACGGAGAGCTGCTCTCCACTCCACCCATGCAAAAAGGTGCTGGATACAAGAGGTCATCCTTTATGCTACAATTGCAGGAACACCCTGGAGCACAATTGGGGTTAGTGTACAAGAACAGAGCCCAGGCGAATTCAGAGACAGAACTAATATGATAGAAAATACTACCAAAGGACTGCAAACAGCTCCTTCCAGGAAGGATGTGCAACCTCCACCACATATTGAATGCCCAATCTACGCTGCTCTTTATTAGCTACTTACTCTCTCCTGGTGTCTCCTTTCAGTATAAATGCCATTTTGGTTTGCTCCATTTATTTAAATGCAATCTTAGAAATACCGCAGCTCACATTAATAACAGTAGATTCTGAGCTGATGGCCAAGCTCTGACATTAAATGCTCCCCAAGCTCCCTTTGAGCCTGATTTCAGCTCCCAGTGGCCTTTCATCCTGGTGGCACTTACACTGACAATCTGTAATTACCACTGCTTTTTTTTTTTTCCCCCCAACTGCACTTTACAGCAAGGTAGCACACACATGCTACTACAGACATATTAAGGCAAACAGGAGTATTTTGTTATTCTGTTTCTTGGCATAATATTTGTTGGGTTTTGTACATCATTTGGTGATGGAAGCATTCTCTCTTTCTGACATCCTGGATTATTTCAAACAGCTTTACTTCTTGTAACTCATTCCTGCAACTTTGACATATAAAGTAGGGCATTCAGTTTTGGCTTAACCGCTCCCACTGAAATAAAACTCCCATTGACTTTAATGTCTGCAGAGCTATGCCAGTGGAGAGTGCTTTTGAAAGTCACATCTCAAATGTTCTTGCAGGCTTCACGAACGAGAGAGGAAGTGGCTGTCCTCTGCAACTGCAACTGCTCAGAACATTTTGCTGGACTTTAGTGAAGGTCAATGCTTGTGCTTTTAAAAAAAAATATCACTTTCCTTAGTAAGGGGTTTGCATTGCCCAAAGAACAAAGTCAGCATCAAGCAAATTATTCATTGCCTACATGGAGAACAATGCAAGTACTTGAGCAGAGATGACAGATAATACAGCAAGGGGCTCTGCTTCACCATTTTGCTATGAACCAGCATTATTATGCAGAAAGTCAACACACAGTTACTTGGGAACTCCAGAAAACAAGTACAGCGTTAACTTAGTCACCTCATACTGTGGGTTTGCATACAGCAATGAAAGAAAGACAATTTGATTTACCGTCTATCTTTACAATCTAGGAAAGAAACTAAAGCAGCTTTTTAGGGGAAGCTAACATAATAAACCTTCAATCCCCACAAGCTGCCAAACTAGCCAGAGTCCTAACTGATACAAAAATTAGATTATTAATTTTCTTTTGTGACTCATGCAACATGGCACGAAGAGGCATTAATTTTCTTCCATGATTCATTCAAAGTATGCATAACCCTGGAATCCACACCTCATTTATTTAGAAATTATACCTATAACTAGCGTTCCTGCCAATAATTTTGTATGGCTCTAGCGAAGAAGGATGCAGAGTTCCATATCCTTATTCCTACACTGGTTTAATAATGCAGCAGTTCTGGCACGGGCTCTTCAAATAAATTCATCCACAGTACTCTGTTAAGCAATGAGAAGAAATAGTTCATATCTTCCAAAGACTTTTATATTATATACTGATTTTCAGTATTAAGTGGAATATCTGTAATAAACTCAGTAATTTCAGTGTCAATGAACTCTTTCAGTCCTACTGGAAACAAATGCAGTCAGAGCTCTGTAAACGTCTTCCTGAGAAACCCCTACAGAATATTTTGAACAAGTCTCTATTCCTCTGCTGCACTAATTAAAGACCGCTTACAATAACTGCCTAAGCTAATCATCAACTACAATGAACAAGAGGTACCAGCACACAAAGAAAAGTCTGCCAAAACCCTAATTTATGTCCCCAGAATACATGAGAGGCAAAATACTCCACAGGCACATTCTGGCCTTTCTGCTTGTTGCAGACTACTGCAAAAAATGTGCAGGAACATATCCTCCTCTTTTTTTTTTTTTTTTTTTTTTTGACAAATAGAAAAGGAAAAAAACAGGGAAGCATGCTATTTTATAAATTACATTTTAAAAAAAATGCATAAGCCTTTGTATGTACATAAGATCATTCTGCATAAATGTTTGCAAAAAAAAAAAAAAAGATTGAAAAAGGAATGACCATATCTCCAGATATTTGCCAGTTTTCATGAATAACCCCACCCTTTAGATATACTCTACATACAAGCAGCATTTTATGGTTTGCTCTTAGTGTTAATTCACGTCTGGTAATCCAAGATCTGTTTGTTTATCAGTTACTGAATCCGCAGTTTGCTAAGAATTTGTATATACGACCCTATTTTTAACTGTCCCGTCAAGCTGTAACACCTCAGGAGACTGCTGCAGTCTCAGAATAGTCAGATGAAAATTTATTGTCCAATTGCAGGCTCAAACGTTCTTGCACTGGTTTTAGCTGACTAGCTCTCTTCATGCCAATGCCTCTCCAATGATTTTCTTTATCCTATTCAAGTGACCGTTATACACACAAAAAAGTGCTAACTTTGCATCTCTGCTAAGTGTTGCTCAGCTTAATCTCAACACACGAAATGGCAAYGCGAGAGAAGAGAACAAACTTTGCTGCACCTTAGTTTTTGAGGTATCTATCTAAGTTACAAGAGTGATCACTCAGCTTTCTGCCATAGCTAATGAAGACACCTCCAGAGGACAACTCAGATCTCAGTGAGGAATCTATATTGCTCTGTACTCTGCCTACATGGGGAATCTAGGACAACTATGTTACTTGGATGCCTAAGTGATATGGATGCCACTGTGACTCAACGTTCATTCTCCCTCTTCATTGCCTCTTGCAAATTGCAAATAAGGATGTTGGCTAGTAACAAAGAAGTTCAGATGTTTCATTTTTTTGAAGACTACTTCAACTTAAAAATAAAATGAGGCACAGCCTTAAAATAAACTTTTTAACTGGGACACGTCAATTTCCTTTCTTATTAAGAATCATACTCTCTGCCAAACAGACCCACCTGCTCTATGTTAAGCTTATGCCTCCTTGAGTAAAATGGTTTCCATTCTGCCTACTTTCCCCCTACTGCAGTGCAGGAAACCTTCACCATAGCGTTCGTCACGAGCTAGTGAAGGGTTAGAGTTACTGACACAAATATTAACATAAAGATCTGAATTGCTATCAAAGATTTACAGAAAAAGGAGGGCTATAATCAGTATAAAGTACAGCCAAATTACTTTTTCAACAGGAACATTTCTACAGTACAAGGGAATTTAGCTACATTACTATTAATCATAGCAGTCGTGTTGTGTTCTCTAATGACTTCAACTTCAGAAAAATTTCATGCAAACCAAAGCTCTAATATACTCAGTTACAGTGTACGGTGAAGACTTCAGGTTCGTAATTATGAATTCAGTCCAGGATTTAATCTGCAGGTGATTTGTTGCTGTTAAACCACCTTGCATTCAGATAGAATTATTCTTATGCACAACAAACACATATCCTCAGTTTTGCTATATTCAGAGAGTTTCTGAAGGTACTTTTGCTGAGTCTTTGTGTCTTTCAGGGGGAAAAAAAAAAGTAGAACACACAGCATTTAACTGAATAAAAACAAAATAAAACACACAAAAAAACCCCACAGAAAGAAATCTGAATGCAGTTAATTTTCCAGTTGTCCAGATCATAGGCAATGTTTCATGCTCCTTTCCCTCACTCTGCTCAAGCAAAAGCCCTGGTGAGCAAAAGTGCTGGAGCTTGGCCTCAGACAAGATTTCCCGCAAATGTGACCAGGCCTAGAGCATCCTGTGCAGGACTGCCAATCCCCACCACTGTCACCTCCAGCACGGACAAACCTACAAGCTGTCAGGGCTTGGTGCATGCTCAGGCAGGAGCTGCTGGAGACCAGCACGCTAAGGGCAGGCATAATCAYGAATCCCTGAGCACGTGTCACTGCAGCACTGTAACAAGGCAGACAAGAGCAGGTGGATATCAGTGCTTTTCATCAAACAAAAAATGCTAAGGGCAGGAATATGAATACATAGTCTGTAAATGACGATTTGCTTACTAAAAATGGAAGGAATTTGCAAAGTTGTCATCAGAGTGATTGGCAAATTACAGGAACAACTGAGACTGTTTCAATCAGATAAATTATGTAAGATCTGGATTAAATTCACTTGCCTTTCATGACTTTTAAACACTGGTTGAGGAGTAACAATACATCGCATCTTTCATTTTGAGAGCTCAAAGAGCGTAAATAGTGTTTACATGTCACTAAGAGCAGAGAAGGGGATAACCTAGGGAGACCAAGAGATAGGACACATGTGAACTGCCGTAGGGACCGGACAAAAAGCCCTGATGTGCAGCCTGTGTTCTCCCAACTGGGAACACTCCATCCATTGCAGTTCTATGCTTCTAAGACTGAAACAATGCAGAGAAGAGAGAAGGAAATTTCAGGTGATCACAAATAATAGGAACTCTGTTCCAAAGTAGATAGGTAACCCAAGAAAGGTGAATACGTGTGAAGACAGAGACTAGAAAAGACACATAAAGAATTAGGAGGAAAACTGCAATTAGTAAGAAGAGGTTTCATCAAATGCTTTCAAAAATTATGAGTGAACAAACAGCAACTGCATTACTATCTAATAACAAGGGATAACACAAGAGATATGACACTAGCCCTAAATATGCAAGCTCTCGATCCATATGTACCACAGAGGCTGACTTTCATTTGGGTTGGGTTAACAAGAAGCAGTGTCCAAAAAGGAGAGAATTGTGCTGGCAGATGGTTCATTGTCCTCCTCCTATTATTCCCTGTGCTTTTGATTTGTACAGCACTATCTGGAACTGAAGTAACTAATTAAAGTCAATTAGATACAATGTATGCCCCAATGCAAGAGGAAGCAGGAAGACAGCTTTACTTCACAGTATTTCAAATAGTAACCTTATTTCTAAGATTCTTATTTCTAAGAATTAGAAGATAAAAAGCTTTTGAGACGTGATGCTTGTAGATATACATACGCTTTGATCATTATCAGAAATGGTTTGTGTAGATGCAGGTTTGTGCAGGTGGAACTTTCATCACTTTTGAAATACACAATATACTGAAAAACGCAAACATATCACAGGGAGAAAAAAGATATACAGCTGAATACAAGGGCAGCTCTCTGCAAAAGCTATTTCATACACAGTGTCACACAGCAATCAAGGATCCTGCCAACTCTTGAAGTGACAATAAGCTACCACAGAGACAACACAATCTGCTCATAGATTCATTTCCCTTCCTCCTAAAGCCCAGTGCTGCTTTAGAAAACAAAACTGCTGTGTGGTGAACTTAATCAAATGCTACTGGGCAGAAGATTTTTGTTCTTTTTTCCCCCTATTCCTACTAAGAACGGGAGCCTCCAGTGACCTAAGGCTGGCAAGTACCATTGGATCCTTAGGTGGTCACAGTGGGCAGATGCAGCCAAAAAGAAAATGATCATCAGAATTTTACTGTTGCCACCGAAAATGACAGTATTTCCCTTTTCTAAACAGAAGAGAGAGAGAGTTAGTCACAGCCTGTTCCTCCAATTTCTCTTTTAAGAAAAACCTTTTTTAGTCTCAGGTTCTATAGCTGTGGGGAGAGAGTTGATCAAGGGGGAAGTTTATTATTATTTTGGTGCATCGCATTAAATGGAAGGCAGAAAACCACAGGAAATAGTATCTACTGCAATCTGAGGCTTAAACATATTCGACAGTATATTCAACAGCTTTGCCTGTCTCACAGCCCTGGGCAAAAACATGCCCCTTTCCCTGCTGTTCCTTCATTTCATGCTGTAATGCTTCCAATTGTCCTTTTAAAAAGAATTATGTACATTATCTACCTGTTGCACAGAATCTCCTTCCTATGGCCCTCGTAACCTTTGCAGATGTTGTTCCGTCATTATCAGTAAAAGCTTGAGTCATTTGGTTCAGGGAGGAAATAGCATCTGGGAAAAGTGCCTCGATGACAAATTAAAAAACAGAAGGCAAGTTCTTCTTGCTAAATACTATCTAAAAGGATGGTGGGCAGCTGGAATAAAAACTGAAGGAAACAATATGCAGAACGAAGTTTTCTAGATTTGATTTTTTTTTTTTTTACTATGCTGCATAATTTTGTCTTCACGGTTTCATTTAATTAATCAAATACTGTTCTATTTAGCCCATCTGCATCTCCGAATGTGTCCTCTTGACATTACCTTCTTGATGCTCCTCTACCATTTCAGACTGATGAAACCTCAAACATCTCAGCTTTTCTTCCCCATTCCTGCTAACCACTCCTCTCTCCTATTCTCGTACAAAAAGCACTTCCCTTTCTTCTCTTAATTTACTGAACAATCACATTTTTTCTCATGCCAGGCCCCACCCGACAGTCCCCTTTATGATACTTTGTAGAATCCAAATGAATGTGGAAAACACACAGATTGCTTCAGGACAACTTCAGAATTTTATGACTTTGGAACTGGTCCTTTCCCTGACATCAAAAGTATTAACCTCAACCTAAGTTTAACTACTCATGGGTGTGATCCTGACACTGGCTGACTACCTCTACACCCACAGAGCTCATGCTTTCTGTGCATCCTCATCGCTTCTCAAAGGTCAAAGACCAGGTCAGGATAAAATCCCTCACGTTGCTTCCTTAACCAACCCCTCATATTCACTGGGTTTTCCCCCACAAAACCACCTCTCTGACTATTCACACGTACTAAATATATTAAAYAAACTACATGAAAATATCAGGATCCTGAAACAAGAACCCTCTGAGAAAAGAGATGCACATTTACAAAAGGATTTAAAATAAAAATTCTTTTCTCATACACTGAGCAAAAGATGTAAAAACTAGACAGCCAGAAAGGACACTGACAAGTTACTAAGCATTGTCATCCCAGAGGGATTGTGCAGGCTCATCCCTGGATAACACAAAGCACTGCTCAATAGTCTGACTTTGAATGATGAAGATTCATACCTCATGGACTTTTCTGCACAGAGACGTGCTGCGTTAAATCCTGGGATGAAACATATTCCTCAAAATGAAAACATGGAAAATTCCTGCCAAATGCCAAGTCTGAAGCAGCCATGATTCAAAGGGACAACTTGAGCAGAACAGGTGCCAAGGATGTCTGTTGTCTGGATTGATTTACAAACTAAGATTCTTCTAAACCATTAGACGTTCCCCCTGTCTCATGTGAGCAGACAGTGAGTAGAGTTCAATGTATCTCATCGACATCTGGAAACTCTACAGGCAAGGATATCTTCTCTATTCAGTTTTTGAATAGAATTAGTTTTCATCCAGCTGAAATCTTTGTTCTGAAGCTGTACAATCCCTGCTCTCATCCTTCATAAGTCAGGTTTATGCCTTTTCCATGTGGTTTTGATATACTTGTAGAACTGGAGACCAAGTTAAAAACAGCCTAATGCCTCAAGGAAAGGACCCCCAAGATAAGAACTCACACAAAATATTATTCTCAACATCACCAGGTACTGTGTTCTGCATTGTTGCTCTTCTTAGCTATGACCTTTCATAAATGATATCAGATGGTGTTTGCCTTACCCAATAGCCTGTACCATTGTTCAAGGCATGCATGCACATACGTAACATTAATTTCTCTAGCCTATTAATAAAAGCAGAAGAAAATAACAATGGCAAATTGGGTACAGATTTATACTGATCTGTTTCTGCAGTCTACTTTCCTTACTAAATTATATTTACGCATTTGCATTTCCAGTTTCTTTAAATATGAATATTACTGACTAATTATCTTGTTACTATGATGGACACAATCCAAAAACCTAGATGAAAGTATGTCATAATTTCAGTTCTGGTTATAAATTTTGTGGTTTGAGTCACAAGTAATTGAAGACTTTAACAAGCATGCCCAAGAAAACCTGACTGCAAATAAAGTTATCTTTATTTTATTTTCCCCATAAAGAGAAGGTTTAGCTCAGCATATTGTTGCAGAGATACACAAAGCACAACGGCTTGTTTTGGGCTGCTGCCATTCAGTTTCATGCTGCATACCCATCTAGAGTCATTAATCTTTTACCACCAGGAACACAATTAATCATGGTATTTTTTTTTTTTTTTTTTTTCAGAGGAAAAAGACAAAAATTATAGTAATTTTTATAGAAAACACTGCAAGGTACTCCATCAATAATAGTCATTTTTCTTCTCAGTACACACTAATAGATTTGCTCGCTGAAACCTGCTTGTCTTCACAGTATACAAAAATGCAGTAATCTAAAATACATATAACCAATAGAAAAAACACATGAAGAAGCAGTCTGCTTAGTTGTGCTGTGTAAGGCAATAAATGTCCTTTTACTGATAGCTGGACCATAAATAAAGAACAGATACAGTTGAGAAAAAGGTGTTTATGTTACTTTGGAGGTTATTTTCAGGTGGAAACATTTTTCCATCTAGCTCACAACACAAAATCTTTGCCTAAACTATGATGCAAGTTTTGATTCAAAACTTATTAAACCAAAAAATCGTACCAACTTCGCTGGCAGTTTTGCTTGAATTAGTGCATGTTACTTGTGGATATAAAAAAATCTATGCAAGTATGTGAATCGATGCCATCCCCTCACCCCCAGCGTCACTCACATCCTAGGTCAGAAATGCCCATTGCCAGTTGTATAAAAGTCTCACTCTTACTGTTCTCAGCCTTTTAGGTCTGAGAACTTACTTGAGCTCAGCTCTCATTAAGGTCAATAAGAGTTCTGCCTGAATACAAATGACGATCCATCCACCTTCTACCCCTTCAAAATATGACATTTGCCACATGGATTCATATACATCTTCATTGTTTTCTTTAGACATTTTATAACCTAGTAATTCTTTTAAAATTAAATGTCACAAGATTTTCTCTTTTCTTTGCTTTTAAGAGATACACAGAAGACAGCTATAGACTGCTCCCCCCCCCTTTTTTTTTTAATCCATAAGGTAATTAGCTTTCTGGAGAACTAACTTAATTTTCCAAATTTAATTTTAAAAGATGCTCCATAATATCCATTATAGCAAATACTGTCCCACAGATTCGATTAGTAGGCTCTCTGGACCTGCTTATTTCTGAATTGAAAGTGCAGTACAGCCTGGATAAATGAATTACCTGAGCAGCGGAACTTCTTGCTCTTGATCTGGCTGATTCGTTTGTTGGCAAGGCGACGCGGATTGCTGCATCGGGCACCGCTGGTTTCTATCGGATTATCCTGCAGGTAATCAGCCAGCCACTTCAAATGGCAGTCGCACACAAATGGATTCTGAGCTAAATGTCTGCGAGAAGGATGGGATGTTTAATCAGAAGTGACCTATGACACTGTACTCCATCACTGTTTTTCACAAACGCAAACCTGAAGAGTAGAGTAATTGAATAAGCTTCCAAAAACCCAGGCCTGGCGGAAACTACACGGAGCTGCACATGAATGGGAGAATTCTATGAGCTATCACATTTTGTAGCTCATTAAGCCTGCTGCAAGTCCTTTCACAGAGGAAACAAAAATTAATATAGCAAAGCCTGCTTTAAAGGACACAGACCTCCTGTCTAGAAAGTCCAATGTTTTCTCCTGAGAGCTTGATATGCTGCCTTTTGAGAGAAATGCACCTTTTTAGATGCACCTGACCTGAAGATCATTTTGTATCCTGATTTAAAAGAAATTTTATTGGCAAGCTCAGTTTCCTAGGGATCAAAATGCAAATTAGTAAAGTGCTTTGGATCTGTGGGCAAAGCCAGAAGTGATCCACAGGCCTTTTCTCAAGACTGAAATTGATATTTGCATATACTCATCATGCGTAATAGTATTCCCCTTATATGTATTTTTTCCTGGACCAAAAAATTCTTACTTTTGAGACTGAACCGTTTACGCAAGGTAGAACTTGACTCTATCCTTCAGCAAAATTTGCACAACGTATTTCCCACACAATTGGAAATAGGTATTATAGCATTGATTTTAACTGGTTATTTAGACTCTGCTACTAGAAATCTGCTGGAGTATCTTAGAGAGAAACAGTATTTCTCTGCTGCTGTTATAATTCTTGACAAAGTTGAGCACTGTATCAGGCGAGTTTGTCAGGTCTTTCTCAGAGCCTGATTCTGATCTTAGTTAAGTTAACCTGCACAAGTCCCTCTAACTTCCAAGGGAGCAGCACATGGCTCTCCAGTAACTGCAAAGACAGTTTAAAAAAAGACAGATGTTTAAATTTGGTTTGGACAGAGGTGTAAAGTTATATCCTCACAAGAACTCTGCTCTGTTACTGTTAGTGTATTTTTTCCACCTGTAGAAACTTCTTTTCTTTTCTGTTTGCAGTTATATTTATGAACTGTCACTTAACAGAATAAGTATAAAATACAACAGGGCAAGGGCTGTCAAGGAGTGGGAAGTGAAAGCATACATAGCAGAAAGTGCCTGAAGAAACTAAAGATTACTGTTGTAGTAGAGCCATTCCTGGTGTGAAAGGTCCAAAGAACAAACAAGCCTATAGAGACAGGATATGGGACTGGTTTTGTAGCTCTAGAAAAAAGGCAGAAAATGGCAATCACTTGGAGTACTAAAAATGGGAGAATGAATCAAAACATTTCATGAAAAAGTGTCTCTCTGTGAAGCAACAAGTCCATTCTAAGTAATGGCCACCAGTAGTACCAAGAAAACCCCAAGGAGAAGTTTTTATACCATAAGGGTGTTGCCTGTTGTTTAACTTGACAAATCTTATATACCTCCGCTAAATGAACCTTCTCTGTCACCCTTGTTTACATATATATCTATGTACATATATAGCATGTTGCAGCAGAAGAAAGCATGGTAGATGTGGGGGGGCAGGGCTGGGAGGGAGTTGTACATGATCATTCTAATGCCTTAATGATTTGCAGCAATACATTCTGGCCAGATATCTGTTGGAAATTAAGGTTGTGCTTGTGGCTGCCTGAGAATGTAGCAGGTACCCTGCTGCTAGAAATCATCCCTTTTAGTTCATTTTTATATGAATCAAAACATTTATAAACCTAATCTGGCCAATGCATTTCCAGTATTAAAATATATATGTGCATGTGTACAGATACTTTTCCAGTACTATAGTATGTGTGTATATATACATATATAATGTGCATATATATTCCAGTATGTGTATATATACACATACACATATATATTTTAATACTGGAAATGCATATACTTACATACTACATAGACACACAGAGCCTTGTATCTATATATGCACACACAAATATATATAAACACGCATACACAATATTGGGTGAGGGGGTTCTTCCTTGTTTTCCATTTATATCAGGCTGCCAACTGCAGCTCTGAAGGAGTACTATTTACCTTATTATCTTACTACTCACAGCTTTAAGATGAAACCTTCTTCTGTAAAATATCGAGTCATTTCTATACTTTTGCTTTCAGTTTTTCTTCTGATCCCTCTTCTCCTAATGCCTCCAATTCAAAGACTCAGAAAATGTTTAGTGGATTTTCTTAATGGATCAAGTAATGCAATGTATCATTTCCCTTAAGTGGAACGTCAGCTGAAATATGGTTTCAGAAGTCACGAACTGTAGAGCAGGACTCAGACCCAGTAAGGAGAGATGCCAACTCACTAGCTCATTAAAAACTTTCAGGCAAAAGAGTAGAATGATTAATGGAATATGCTGTTCGTATATTGTACAGAGTCAAATTTACGTATTATCTTCCCAACAAACAGTATGAATGAATTACTCTGGGAGCTTAATACACTTATGGGCAGGCTGTATTGATAGCTGGCTGTGCTGAATTTATGCAATACTTCTTTTTCTTGCTCCTTTTATTTCTGTCAGAAAAGGAGGGGCTACTACCTTGGGGTCTCTTCCAAATTGTCTAATGTCAGATGCAAAGCCTTTGCAAA
This sequence comes from Phoebastria nigripes, assembly GCA_035582835.1. Classification (NCBI taxonomy): domain Eukaryota; kingdom Metazoa; phylum Chordata; class Aves; order Procellariiformes; family Diomedeidae; genus Phoebastria; species Phoebastria nigripes. Next base: position 787,296 of record JAYKAV010000888.1, on the reverse strand, counting down.
GACAGGCAACATCTTTGGGGAAAAAAGAGAGAGCCTGCATACTCACAGAGTCTGGATTGATCGGAGAGGTGCAAAGAGCCCCTTGCTGATGGTCTGCAGTTTGTTGTCATAAAGAGATAGCAGTTTGAGATTATGCAGACCTTGGAACGTGTTTACCCTCAGGCAGTTGATCTTATTGGCATTGAGAAGCCTGAAAACAGAGGAAAGGTTTGTAATTCATTAATCTTGTAATAATCAAATAAAGATAGACTGAACTTTGGGGTTAAATCTAAAAAAATATTAACCCAGTCACCAAAGCCAACCCACATTTAAAGGTCTTCATTTGCCTGTTACATTAAAAAGGTGAAAAAAACACATTCAACATTAGTACTCTCATAGCTGGGGAATATACAGACATATAACAGTGCTAGTTACCTTAAAATACTTAAAAGATTTTTTTTTTTGTATGCCCAGCCCCCTCCCCCCATTTGTTCAAAATTCTACACAAATATTTAAAGAAGTCTTCAGCTTAACATACATAGAAATGGCAAATACCCCCACCTTGCTATTCCATGCACATACTCATACACAAAGTCCACAATGAGAGGAACCTTTTTTTTCAATTTTCTCTACCAGCAGCTGTCTTAAGTCTAACTGAAATTCTGGAAGTTTGACATCTTTTGATAAGCAGTGCAGGGTTAATTTGATCACGGAAGGAAAGAAAACATGATTCTCCTCAGAGACAAGAAGAGAGAAGCGTAGGGTCTGGACTAAAACTTACTGAAAGGCAAGCTCACTTCATACCTAAGGATAGTCAAGCAGTGGAACAGGTTGCTCAGAGTTGCGCAATCTCCATCACTGGAGGTTTTCAAGATGATACCGAATAAAGCCATGAGCAACCTGCTCTCACCTAATAAGGTGACTCTGCTTTAAGCAAGGGTTCTCCAGTCTCATTGGCTAGTGACCACCTGAGATCCCTTCCAACCTCCATTGTCCTACAATTATATTAATCTACTCCATTCCAGTTACACCAGATTCCTGTGCAGTGGTGGAAAAGCAGCACAAAGGCAATTTACATCCTTTTTTTTTTGTATTTTGCACATCTACACAGCAGCCAGTTGSCAGAACTAATCAGTCCAGCCAGAAAATCTTGGACAGTACTTGTGGAAGTTCTCTTAGATTATCCAGCCAGAGTTCTGTCACATATAACAAGTATATACAATCCCAACAACAAGCTGGATCTCCCTCTGAGACAACCAAACACGAGAACACTTAAATTGTCATTGTCATCTGCGTATGTGGTATTTTACACTTAGAAGGAAAATAGGCAGGAAATTACCTATTCTTCTTACAAAAGCCAAAATCCACATCTTTTGACCACTATCAGCCTGAGAAAAACGGTACATTACAAAAAATATATGCTGTTAACTCAGTTCTCTTGGTCACAAAATTCTTGCTACTTTGTCAATGAGTTAATATTGCAACACTGCAGCTCTCTATGAGGCGCCACACTAACACTAAATCAGAAAACAAATGTGTTTATAGGTAAAAAGGGAAAGACATTCTCCATTCCTCAGCAAGCAAATATACTATCTTAAACACACCTCTAACAGCACAGGGAGCTTCCATTTTCAACAAACTGCACATAAACCACTGTAGACAACATATGTTCACATGTGAACAGATATGTTCAAATGGCACTTAGGCATTACAAATCCTTTGGTTTCTACACCCTGTCCTTGTGCACTGGTCCCACATTGTTTTTAGGTAATGCACATTAGCTTAGATTGGTTGTTCCATGACAGAGGCTTGGTACCTAAGTTATACAGGAAGAAAACTGAAAGCAAGTATGTACTTCGATTTATTTTGCTAGATGCTTTTTTTTTTCTAATATTATAGTAATATTTTATGTTGCAAGCAGTACTTCTAACAAAGCATAAAGCAAAAATGAAAATAATCTCAGTAATAAGACAATTTACAACTGAACTACCGTTGTATTCATATGTGTGGACAACCAGCATGTCTTTTTGTGATGCTTAAGAAGTGCAGACATAGCAGAGCTGCATTGTGCAGATGCTATTCACTCCTGTGCGAAGAGTGGGCTTGAAGTCTAAGCGTCGTTGATCCCACTTAATAAACCCTCAGAGCAAAGCTCACCTAGAACTGCAGTGAATACACAGGATTCGAATTCGTTCTCTGATTAGTTTCAACAAAACATGAATAAACCCAATGCTGGAAATTAGAATTTACAATGTGACAAGTTTTCCTGGCATGAATTTTCAATGACTAGATTCATGGTGATATAATCTGTGACATTTCTGTAAGAGCCAAGTACCAAAAATGAGAGAAACTGATCCTATATACAGCCACAAACACAGAGGTACACTCTCTCCTTTAACCATCAGAGAAAGTAATTTGGAACAGGAAAGTGCTTGTGCAGACCGTTTAGAAGTGGGAATTCAGTTACTACACAGCTTTTCTGAGGTGACAACACCTGTTCTGTATATCATCTACACAATATATTTGCAATACCTAAATCTAAAGAGGACAGATAGTGTGCTCAACAGTAATACAGATGTGGCCATATTCAGTGGATCATGAGATAGATTAATGTTCTATTTCTGATCAGAATCAGTGAGAAAAGGGGGGTAGGGGAAGTGAAAAACTGTGAGAAAGCAGAATAAATCATCCCTAAAAATTTTTTCCTCCTACTTACTGTGAGTTAGAGGATGACTTTTGGCCAGAAGCATTAAGGTTTATACTCCTTTCAAAACTCTCGCTTATTTTAAAATATCCCCTCTATGGATATTCCCCTATGTAAATTCCAGTTCTTTGCTTAATCTTTCTTCACTGACACAGCCCCCCTCCTAATGGCATCTAATTATTAATTAGGTATACAAGGCTGGCCTCGCATGGAGTTAAAAGTGGTTATAAGAATTTTTTTTTTTTAAACTAACACAAAGGCAGATGAGAAGAACATTCTAAGAAGCAGAAGCACTGATCTTCCTTAAACACTGAACCATGCTGTAAAAACATACTAAGGGTTCCTTTTCATTGGACTCACACCAAAAGAAGGGACAATATTAAAAGTTGAGTCTTATTTAAAAAGAATTACATGGTATTTATTTTGCACCAATATATGGTGAAAGTAAATTCCACTAATTTTCCTATTTTGTTACCAGCTTGATTGGTTGAGATTTATACACAGCCTCCAGATGTGGTGCAGCATTCAAAAGGAGGTTAAAAATTCAAGTAGAAATAAAACTGCCTGCTACCCAGAGGGATGATGCGTTATTAACTCAAGTCTCCATTTTCATCCCTCTGGATATGTTAAAACCACGAAGAAATCTCTTGCAAGCCTAGGACCACCACAGGATACAGGAGAATGGTTAAAGACCTTGTGGTTTACACACCATTGAAAGCAATGAGCAGAGCAGAGCAGTATTACAATTCCATGAACCCATTTCCTGAAAAAGTGAATTTGTCCACACACATTGAAATAATAACGTGTTTCAGCTAAGCCCTTTGAATGAATGTGTACTAAATTGGCACTGTAATTGTATCAGATGCTCATAAGCACCATCTGCATAATTAAGATGATCCCATAATTGAATTATATGCCCAAACACACTTTCAAGTGATTAACATTTAAATAACATTTTGAACTCCAAACTCAAAATGATTGAAAAAATTGTTTTTTAAGAGCAAATGGGAATGTTCATATGGCTTTTACCCTTAGCAATGTTTGTATTTTCAGCTCAGTGAAGTCAAGTAATCAAACTATCAGCAAATAACTACGTAACTCGGAGAATGAAACAGCAGCCTAGCAACCTTAACGCATGCTGGAGATTGCAGGTTGATTTCTGTTGCTACAGGATGGACCAGAAATCATCCTACATTAATGAGCCAAAAGGAAGGGGAGAAAAGCTGCACAGAGCCAGTGGAAAACTTCTCTTTCTTTTTCACTAGTTTTGTGTTTTGACAGCGATGACAACAGAATGAGAATGAAAATGTTCGGCATCCCATGAACTGGCTGGCACATCCCACATGCCAGACTCCACTGGGGAAAATGAGAACTCACCAGAAAAAGGCAGATGTAAAATGCATAGGAGACTTCTAAGGAAGAGGAGAACCGGGTAACAGTTTTGCATGGGTAACAGCAGAATACAAATTGAATATACATGACTCTGACAGAATATCAATAGTCAAAGGCTTCACCTACATTCAAAGGCACTATAGGACAGCAAAGAAAGGACTCTTGGCAGAAAGCATTCCATAGGATATATAATACCTGTCACAAAAAGTCAAAAAACTTTTTGGCATGTTTTTTTCAGCATTTTCTCTCAAAATGTATAGGGAATCAGGCGCCATCTTTGATTTAACACAACTTATCACGGGAGAACAGCTGAAGGGCCAATGTGGAAGTATCTAGTCAAGTACTTTGTCCTCCCAGCAGTCAATGACAAGCAACGTCTAATGACGGAATTGTGTGCGCAAAATTAGCAAAATAATTATATTAGCTTCCAGAAACATTTTTAAATGGCCTGGAGTGTAGGGGAGCAATCTGACTGCCTCTCACTGTGTCAAGATATTTAGACATCTACTAAAATTTACATTTTCTAATGTGATGACTGACCACTGAAGAGTCTGTCAGTGCTTCAGTTGATAATAACCAGTGTGAAATCATCATCATGCTTGCTTGAACCAGCTTCAAGTGTTTCTCCATGTTCAGGAAACTAGATGATGGTGATGGTGACGACAAATTTATTCAACATAAATTAAAATGGAAAAGTCACGAGCTGATAATGAGTCAAGAAGGAAGCACAGAGCACCGTCTGACAGTCCTGTTTTGGAGAGATTTTAAAGGCCTTCTTTCAGTCCTGATCCAAAAGACTGCAACTCCAGTTGAACACCATCCATAAAACAATCGTGCGGTACTCATGTTACTACCTGGAGAATTATAAGCACATGTTGTGGTAGCATCTGGACTTCTGTTATTCAAAATTCAATATTGTCCAATTTATGCCTGCAGATAAGGTCACAGCTGATTTTAGATAACCACATGATAATTCAGATGCACAGCAGAATAAACACATCTTCTCAACTTCCTGCGCTATCAGGGAGTTAGTTTCTTGTGTAATAATAACTAGGAGAGTTTCTGTCGGGTGAGTCCAGCTTGGAGCACTGACGTCAGAAGAGCTAATGAATTACACATTGACGTATGAACTAGCGGTTGTTTTGGGAAGCTGCATGCAGACAGGCTACAGAAGTGACACAGAAAAGGCAGATGCTGTTGCAGTCTTTCATTAGTGCTTGACTGTAATTGTATTTCTGTGTCTGGCAGATGCTGCTCCCTCACTTTAACAGCAGTTATTGAGTTTAGTAATATTATCACAATAGCAGACTAAATGCAGAAATCTGAAGGAAAAAAAGCTTGAGGCAAATGGCTTGAAAACAATTCTAAAGCTATTAAACAGGTCTGTGCAGAGAGTATTCTGTGCTGGACTAGAAGGACGAGGGTTGCATAGTATCTCTGCTGTAGCCAGAAATATTTTGAGTAATCAAGGGAAAAGTTCATATGTCATTTTGCTAAGAATTTAGATTCACAGAACCCAGGAATGACACGGGTTGCAAAGGACCTCTAGAGGTCATCTGGTCTGAACCCCACTCAAAGCATGACCAATTTATGGATATTTAATGCAGATATTTGCTTTATCTGAGAAATAAATATTTCATCAGATCACAGGATAATTCAGAATGGCAGGAAGCTTGAGAGATTTCTTGTCCTGTTAGACTGCCCAAAACAGGGTGAGCTATAAGGTCAGACCAGGTTGCTTAGAGTTTTATTCAGCCTGGTCTTTAAAATCTTCAAGGACAGAGAATGCACAACTTCCTGGGCAGCCTGCTCCACTGCTTGACTTGTCATTGTGAAAATGTTTCCCCTTACATCTAGTCAGAAGGTCTCTTTTTTTAATGCCTGTTGTCTCTTCTCCATAAGAAAAATGAAGAACTCCATGGAACAAGATGATTTTATACATCACTTAAAGCTCAGAAGATTGCTATGGGGAAGAGGAGAGACTACTGTGCTATAAAGGACTTGGAAATGGAAAACTGTAACTTCTTTATTCTGGCATTTATATACTGTCTGCATCACTGTTTAATGATACTTATGCATATAAGTGTAATGTATACAACACAAAATATTGGAATTGATGTACATTCTTTAGAGTAATTTTGTATTTCTTTTTTTTAAAATACTTTGTACGGGTTTGTGCTTCGCTGGATTTTCTTTGAGCTTCTAGCAAGCTCCAATAGTATAGAATAAATACTTGGTAGATCTTATTTTAAGCTCTTAAGTACTGGGATTCAATTTACAATTAGAAATCACCACTTCAAACTTTGCAAATTTGCCATGGAGGTATTTTCTAAGCAACCTCACCAGAAGAGCTATGGGAGTACCAAGCATCTCACTATTCATCCAAGGAGAAACAGCATAAAACGCAGGTTAAAAAGGAGAATCACTCAAAGCAAAATTTGACTGGTTGAATTTTGGGAAGACTGATAATAGCAGTTTCTGAAAGTACACACACGACTTGTCACTTCATACAAGTCTATTTTAAATAAAGGTCAGTTGAAGTTGTAAATATTAGATCTAGTTCCAATTTTAACCCAGGTTAGATGACTGGATCTGGAAGTCTAATTTTTCACCACTTTTGAAGTTACTTTATCTGTCAATACGTCAAACTCCAGGCACCAATATGATTATTGGTCTTTTCCAACTACAATGCTGACTTTTCCCCAATAATCAGACATTAGAAGGAAGAGAAGTCTGTAAGCCTTTGGCTTTGTCTTATGAGAGAGGAATACAACAAACCTCTGATTTCAATATATATGTACCGCAGGAGTATATCTACTTCTAGCAACATCAAAACAGAGTCCACTATAGGGATTCCTTCTTGCCCAGCAAGCCATGGGGATCTCAACCATAAGATTTAGGATCAACACACCTGAGCACTTGTATGATTAGTAACTATGCAAAGTAAATTTCTTCAAGGAAAAGGATTTATTGAAAACTGATACTTGCCAGACATTTGAAAAATGAGATTTCATCCCCCTATATTATTTTGCTATACAATCTCTTTAAACAGTAGAGATTTTATGATACCTTCTTGCTCCAGGAAATAGAGCACTGTGAAGCACACAGTGTATAACTGTAATAAAAAGGCTCCCAGAATGTTTGTTTTAATACGGTTGCAGAGAGGAAAGTTTATTACTTAGATATGAAAAATACTGATTAACAAACTTGGTGCCCATTATCCACAGCTCACTGTCTTGAGCCACCCGACTCACTGTTTCACTGCAGACTGGCTCTGCACATTTGCTCATTTGGGAGCAAGCAGAGCAACCGTCAGGTTTATCTGTCACAGGGCTGCTGAAAAAGAAAGAGCTGCGCAGTGTTATGTTGTGCCCCCTGTGCAGTGACTGGCAGGCAGTTTGGCAAACTCAAGGGCTCCTGAAAGAGCTTGTCCACATTCCAGGAAAACTGAAAGACAGGTGAGAAGGACATTTAAATAGATTCCAGTTTCTAGACAGACCAAGGTTAGTCTAGGGCCTCCTGGACAGGAATTCAAACTGGCCACAGCTAATGGTTACTTGAAAACTTCCACCTTAAGCTGAAACCCTTTCCATTCTTTTGATATTCAAATGCAAGTTACACAAACAACGATAATTAATCAAACGCTATTTCACAGCTTGGACCGATTGTTGCCCCAGTGAAATGAAAGTTTCAGTTTACTGTTTAAAAAAAAAAAAAAAAAAATCAGTCTCCAGTTATCCCTTTCTGGAAAACAGTATAGCTGTCTAAAATCCAAATTGACCTAAAATTCTCAGAAGACACTTGACCCAGCCTGCTGAAAAGAAGAATGTATGAGGATAGGGTACAGTAGCTACAGTAGCTTCCTAGCATCCTCTCTCCTGGCAACTTCAAACAGGATAAGGAAAATGACATGGTCCAAGAAAAGCTTCTGTTCCACAGAACAGATGTGTAGTTGGACTTCTATAATAATGTTTGCTGCTGTGCTGGTTACAACTGCATAATTAGGAAGACATAAGATTTGTGAAATCAGCATTTTAACAGAAATCCAATTGTGATTATTTATGTGGGGAATGTTAACTACTTAAGATAGCTAATTATAATGAAGACTTCAGAAGCAACATTTTAAATTAAACCAATAGGGTTTAAAAGAAAAAACAACAAAAACAACACACACACCCCCCAACAAAAAACCCTTACTCTCTAACCACGCCTGGTTATTTTCTTGCCAAATATAATACAATATTGGCTTACCCACCTTTGTCTTACATGACAGAAATACAGAATTCTAATGCTAGCCAGGTGGTCTAAAACTTGTTCTGAATTCTTTATTTCCCATACACCAAAGTCAAATGGGGCAGTTTAAGCTGCTATCATGCCTGAGCTGAGCATTGCTTTACCGAGCTACAGTGTTTCTGACATCAGTGGTACTGTCTGCAGATGTAAGGCACTTACACAAAACAATTCTGCCAGAATAAAAGTGGAATAATGTGGGCCTACATTGTGACAGTATATTTAAACAGAAGGATAATGGCATTTCTGAGAAACTCTGATGAGTCTTATCCAAAACAGTTAATAAAATGTTACCTGCTCTGCAATTTCACAGTAATTATTTTTTCCTTCTAAATACAATCTCAACGATTCTATACAGGACCCACGATGACTCCCTTTTTCTGATTGTGTCCCGCTTTACCATAACACCAGTATATTTTCAAAAATGCTCCAGCTCAAGCTTAGGAAATTATAGTGGCTACCAGGATACCTTAATCAGAGCGTTCTTATCAGTATGTCTCCAGACTAATAAGAAGAAATGCAATCTAGAGCCCACTGAACACTAAATTAGATGTAATCATAGGGCACTCTTCCAACTGTTCAACAGCAGGTCTAAAACCAACAAATGCCATTTATTTTTTTGGTATCCATTAAAATACTACAAGCAATCCCATAATAGCTGCTTCAAAGCCACGATCAGAAAAGTGTGCAGACATTTGTTTGCATTTAAAGCATGACCATTCAATGCTCTCCTTGCCAAAAGCTACCTTACATTCAAACACTTTCAAGAAGACCCTGAAAGGCTCCAGAGCCACAATACTCTGGGAATCCCATAATGGGGCAACCTACTTACATCTTCTCAGCTTGAGAATGTTTAAATGGTTGAAGTACAACACCTTTTAATGGTTCTCTGGCATATAGATTTTGCCCCCTTAACAAAAAGGCATCCCTTGAGCTAATTCAGACTGGAAAATTACTACATCTGGGCTTAAATATGCAATTAGTTGAAAGCATGCACTACATGCACACAAGGACTATAGTATGAAGGCGTTGAAACCTGTTTAAAGCATTATGCAAAAGTTCTAGACCCACATTTTTAGGACACTATGAGCCATGTGTTGAGTGATTTTTTTTTTTTTTTTTTCTCCCTACTGGGAAAGATCCTATCTGTAAAGTGTCCTGGGTTAGATAGAGCAACTGTGTATCACTTCGAACTTGTAATCATAAAATATTTGGGGGGAAGGACTATGATAAAGCTCTGATATTTTTAATATAGTTTCTTTCTCAGAAGTCAAAGTGGCAAGTTAAGTTTTAGCTCTCCTTTTGCTTGCAGCGTCTTCATTGTACCAAACGCAACCTTGAGTCTGACAACGACTAACATGCCAGTTATATCAACGTGTACTGAGTCCCAGCTTCTAAGCACTTTCATGCTTATTGTTCTCACATGTGGCAAACTACCTCCCCCCTAAATACACAGTCTTCTTTTACTGCACAGGCTGGCCATGAAGACGCTGAAGTACTAACAAACTTGTGAGGTATGGGACAGGAGAGAGGAAAGCAGCTGCCAGAAAAAGTATGTGCAAAAGGTGAAGACAAAATAATTGGCTGTATGCAGGAGGAGATGAACAGCTTCCCACCATCGAGCTCAAGGATTGTCATAACCAACCCATATGTGCTCTTGCTTGTCCTTTTCTAGAATAGGGTGGTCCATGTTTGCAGTTAAGATCTTACGGATAAATCACACGTCTGAGCAGTCCTTCACTTAACATATAGAGCAATTTCAACTATTTCATTTTTTAGTTCTTCAGCTTTGCTCATGGATTTCTAATCTAAATCTATGCTTATTTTTATATAGCATATAAGTGCAGCAAAGACTGCAATCATAGAGTGACGCATTCAATGGTAATCATGAACTTTTGGGTATTCATTTCTGGTTATGTCAAGACAGTCAGAAAGGCTTAAAATAACATGTCTAAAAGCTACTTTTTGTTTTATATTTTATATAGTTTACTGTTTGGGGGTGGAGGGCTGTGTGTGATATAAACCAGATTTGATTAATTTATCATATATCACCTTTATTTTCTGAGTGCATCATCCATGATTGTAATCAGAACGTTAGGAATACATATTAAACTCACTTCGCTTCTGCTCCCTCTACTGACTGGCTGAAAAAGTAGCTGATTTCCTTCTCTGAAGGAGTTACTGGTTCCCAATGTGATTATGGAGACAAGAGTGAGTGAAATTTCAAATTTCACATTTGGCTTAGGAAATTTTTTATGCCTCACTAATAAATACTGAAGAGTGTTATGATATACATCTTACCCCTGATCAGGACTGTGTGTTAAATCACACATGGCATAAAATACTCCAATACAAAATATATTCTGAAATAATTTCTCTTGCAACTAAGCCACATTTGGCATAATAAGAATATGGAACTGAGCATGGCTCGCAACCTAAGATCTTTCATACTGCCATTTTGCTTGCATGTGCAGGTACTTGCAACACAGTAGCCCTCAAGGATCTACATATTCAACCACAAATGCTAAATGTGTAAAAACAATCAGATGGCATCCCCACCCGCACATCAGCCGTTGACCAAATTTCCTTTCTTGGACTTCACCGAGTCTCTCATTTCCTCCCTACATTAAATCCTCTGTGTCTATTACCCATTACACACACTGTGCTATAAAACTGTTGGCACCTTCCTTTTTTTTTTTCAGCCCTTGCCTCCCTCTTGCCTGATACAGAAACAACAGACTAGCATGTCCCAGTGAGTTTTCAGTGGAAAAGGTGATTATATTAATGTCAGAAGCTGAAAAAACAGTAAATCTAGCTAGTTTGTAAAATAAAGAAGAGGAAGGGATCATACTCACAGCAGCTGCAGAGACACAAGATCATCAAAAAGGCCCTGGGGAATCTCTGTGATCTTGTTTCCATAGAGCACTCTGAAAGATTCAGGAAGACAAAATAAATCTTAAGTAACAGACCAGTTTAGTGTCCTCCCACATCTCTGCATTATCATCTTTGTTGATCTTGTGCACCATGCCCAGGATCTGTGGGCATTTCATTTAACTACTGATCTCATTTTCTTTTCAGAGAGCACATGGTATTAAATGAGTCGTTATGATTCAGGGTTTGTCTGGTGTTGGAAAGCATTTTTAATGTAGAAACTGGACATCATCCAAAAACTGTATCTGAAATATTTTTCATTCTGTTGAGGGATTTTTTTCCACCGTTTTTAGAAATATTTTAACCATTGAAAGACACATTGTCTGATGCAAAAACCTAGAATTCTGCTCAGTGATACTGAATTTAAAAGCCAGGGAGCACAAGCTGGTTGTAGATAAAATTTCATATAACTGAATCTCTTAAGATATAACAATTGGCATAAAATGTGACACAGGCATCATTGAATAAAATATTATGGCTTCACCAGCTGCTGTTACCATTTCAACTAGCTAATATAAAGAAATTTAGCCTGAACTGGAAATAGACTTATATTTCAGAAACTCAAAAATAATTTAGGTATAGTTTAGTTACAAAAATCAGTAAAGATTTAATAACACAAATGAGAGTCACAGCATAAATTTATTCAACCATAAATATATATGACCTGATATGCATGATTCAGTTTTAATATTAAAAATATTTCCTTTTTTAATGGAAAAATGCACATATAGTATCCTCAGAAATTGAACTAAAGGGAAAAACAGACAAAACCACTGTTATGCTAAGATGTGTTACCTAGGGATCAGAGCAAAATCATATATGACAGGAACACCTGAATTTCAATCATGGCTGAAGTATTTACTCCTGTCATTTCTGCAAGTTGAAAAAATTTGTCAAAACCAGAAAGTGAGTTAGGAGCTTATATGGGTCCTGGTAAAAGGGAAGAAGATTAGGCTCCCTCTGAAAATTTTATGCCTTACCTAAACATTTTAATAGACTTCAAATTGGGAAAAGGARTATTTATGTAACTTCTACGCTCTACATAGGACATGGTAAATGGTTATAAACCAGCTCATGCCAAAACTTTGTTGCTTATGTGTCACTAAACTGGTTAATTCCCTAACTTTTTAATGTGGAATAATATGCTAGCAATGAATCAAATAGCCATGTGAGGCTTGGATGCTGGCTGAAATTCTGGCTTACCCCGTCTTTCAACATTTAAAATATTATGGTGAGTTGAACATACTGAAAAACAAACACTTAGCATGACGGGCCATTTACAATCCCTCTGGCCTTCCCAGAGTATCGCCACTTCAGTTTACTCTTCATCAGTCATTGGAAGTATATCACCTCTGTGGGAGAGTTCCCAGATCAGCTCATTTCTGAGCCTAAATAAAATGAATCTAAATAAAATAACATCACTTAGATATGAAAATCTAAACTTGAAACTTCATTCTTCATTACTTTTTGTAGTTTAGCAGGAACTGAACTGCTACCCAAGAAACTAATGATCATCTAGCATTATATTTTCTCTAAACATTTTCTCTGATTTCTCTTTATCTGTTGCAGAGTCAGGAGGTTGGCTTTTAATGTGCTGTTACAGTTAGTGGTTTTTGTGAGTAATGAATGCTAGTACCACTAAATTTTTCTAATTGTTTCCTAATTTCAGCTTCAGAGGACACACACAATTTCCTACTTCAACAAAATTTCATGCAATGTACGTAGATTTTTATACTCTAGTCAGAAATGATGGCTGAACTTTGAAAGGTCTAGCAGGTCCATTTAGATAGTTTCAAAATAAGAGATAATATTCAAGTCACTGAATTTCACTGGGCTGTATAACAACATCCAAATGGCTGACTCACAGACTTCTTTCTGAACAAAGTAACTGATGTGAGCACCTGTATCAGGAAGCAAAAGCAAAACCTCTGCAAATAAAATATTTATAAAACGTTAAAATATTAAGTTAATGCCTACAGAATCCAGTATATTTCCATTTCAGTTTCCACTCTTTCTGAACAACATTTCTTTAGCAAGTGTGTCATCTGTATGCAAAGTTTAGATTATAAGCTCTGTGATGTTAGATGAACATCTTCCTTAGTTTTGTGAAGTAGCAGGATCATCAATGGTGATCAATAATGCATAATACTATATCATATAAGAAAGAGTTCAGAAGCTAAGCTTTACAAAATGCCCATGGAAAGAAGCAAAAAAATCTCCACTCCAGACTAAGAGTTATTCTGGCTACAGAGGTAAAAACACTTATGTAAAGTCAAACCTTAAAGAAATCTCAACACTCACACCCAGTGCAGTTGTTAGTTATGGTACTACTAAATGCAAATATCAAAATAAGACTCTTATTAGAATAATTTTTCATTCACTTTTAATTTAAGAGTCAGAAGGACACAGTGCAGTGTTCCACTGAATTTTAAACCTTGGATGTGTTTATACATCCTCTTTATTATTTTGGGTGAAATAAAACAGATTAAAATAGCTTATAAAATAAAACAAAGCTTCAATTTTTAGAAGCCATGAAAAGAAAATAAGCATTTTCAGAACTAATTGGGCTTATGTTTATGTGGCACATTAACATTTGAACAAATTAACAGCTAAACAAAAGTCAGTATGAGAGCTCAGGCACTTGTCTCTAATTCATATTCATGTTCAGCACTACACAGAGCCAAATTAGCTAATGCCATTGCCTGCCTGCCATGCCAAAGCTGAAGTCAAACGGTCCTACAGAAAGAAGCAAAGAGGAAGGGAGGGGAGATACATAACGCATTGCATCTCATTTCTTGAGTTCCTTATTTCCATTTACTCTAATAAAAAGCACAGAAACTTTTGCTTTCCTCAGAGTTCTCTTTTTTTCTGTTTAAGACAGGAAAGCATACTCATACCAACAAATAYGAATATTGGTCAGGTTCTTGATCCAAGATGCTTTTGTTCTGAATGTACCAACTGCTGCACTCCTAACAGTACTATGAATGAGTTAGCCTGCAGAAAAGACTGGCCAGGTTAGGTACACTCCATTATTGTAGCCGCTTTCCTCTATGTCCTGTCATTCTGCCGATCTCACTAGCATGCGCCGCAGTGTTTCCAGAATAGCAGCTTCGGGGATAAAAGAAACCAAACAAACAAAMAAAAAACTTCAAAAGGCCATATAACAGGAAACTCAGCCAAGTCAATTCAAGAACTTCATTTAAATCTCCAATGCTGATAAATTTTAGGAGATTTGCCTATGGCATTACAAGTTCTAAAAATGTATGCTCACTTGCATCCCTCACATATGTTGCAGGACATGCAGGTGTCCTGGCTACTGTGCAAGCTTGGCACAGGAATACAACCCTCCTTCTATCCCCTAGCACCTGAAATTGTAGACCAAAATATTTTTTATTAAAAATACACTAACAAAGTTAATATGTAATAAAAATAAAATCAGCTCAGTAATTGCTGCCAATAGACAGCGAATCAGTGAATCAGAATGACGTTTATTAGAACACAAAAAAATTAGTAAAATTTTTATTATGTGCTCCTGATTGTTCGTTTGCTTCTCAGCCTTGCTGGGAGACCAAGTTAGCCACAGGTCTGACAAATACCATTTACTGTCAGGTGGAGAAGATATTACCCTAAGCGTGATGTATATTTTGGGAGAAAGAGAAAAGTGAGCTATAGCTTAATTCTATATTCACAATGCTAATCTCAAAAGTAGCAACTACAGACTAAGCCAAAACTGACAGAGACACCAATAGGTATCCTTTTTCTTACTCTTCCTTTCTTTCTCTTCTCACCACACATGGGAGTCGCTTTTACAAAGATGGAAACCAGTCTGAATGGAGAAAACAGTCATAAAGATGTGCAAACACATCAGACTTGCCAGTGCATGGATTTTATTCTTGTCTTTTCCACAAGGCAGGTATACCCAATACCAGAATGACCAGTGTGAAGAATCATTCACTGTATTTTTAACTCAAGCAAACTTTTCTCAATTCTTTTGCAGGTGGCTTTCTAACATCAGCAAGTTGCTGTTATGGCACAGGTGCAGCTGAGCCATCTGAGGGCTACATTCTTAGCGGCACGTAGAGCCATCAGCTTGCCAGTTCACAGTTAAATGCTTTCAGCATGGCCACAAACCACAAGATGCAGTTCTTCAAAAGTACCTGGCAGATTGGCTCACAACTTGCAGCAGTTTTCAGGCTGCCATCAACCTTCCAAACAATGGGAAGGACAACACACATAAAGCACAGACCCCTGGCTGCACTGCGAGCATTGGAGGAAATCCCTGGAAGAAGCACCCTATTCAGCTGAAGAGTTATTATGGATCTGCAATAAGAAATTACACAAATATATAAAAGTCATAATGAGGCATTATGTTTCTTCAGCCTTATTCTGGCATCGTATTTTAATATTCCCCAAAAAATGTATCTATTCCAAGACACAATTAAATATTAAATTTCCAGTTAAACAATTAATTGTTACTACTAAACTTCAAGTTTTGCAGATTAATCCAACTGATGTTCTAAGTAGTTAAAAATAAAGATTAAACAGTGAAAATAGTCCCTGCATAGATTCATCTAAAAGCTTGGGACATACCAGACAATGAAAGCATTGGAAGCACACACCGCAACAAGTATGTTTTCTTGGGTGAGAATGCAATCAAGCATGTAACAAAACTTCAGTGGCAGGGTCTTGAAACATAAAAGTCTCACTGATTCTTCACAGTCTCTAGACATTCTGACCTCTTGAATGATTTTAAAATTAAGGAATTTGCAAAGACTTTACCAACACATGGCCTTTCATATGCACTGAAGTTTAGCATATCAGCTTCTAAGGGTGTGAAACAATAATTGCTGTGTTGTCTTTATTTTACACTTTGTCAGCCTACCTTACTTGCAAATGTAGTTGCAGTTTAGCTGCTCTGTTAAGTCAGATCCCAGAATATAGAGATTTTTCCCTGGTAGGTGACATGGAACTTTTTGGGGGTATGAAAGCCTAGCACAGAATCCCTTACTCTAGACCATATGGTTTCCTGCTAAGTGTTCCTTTATTTTGTCTTGGCTGAAACATTCTTACTGAAGTGTCAAATTTTGACTTTATGCAATGTCTTTTTCAGTCCTCAGAATGCTTTTAACTTTCCTTCAGACTGTGAAAACAATTCTTGCTAGGAAGAATTACATTTCCCAAGCTATGTACAACGGCACAGGCTCAATAAGAATTCAAGTTTTCAAAAGAGGAGGAATTGATAGGGGTAAAAATAGCAATAAATTTCTAATATCTGAAAGAAACTTAGACATGTAATTTTTTTTCCCTGCACTATTTCATACTTCTTCAGAACAAGTTAGGCTAAATAAATCACCATAAAACTATCCAAAGCAATTTGTTACCTTAAAATAAGTTTGGCAGTTATTGCAATAGACAGTGTTTTATTGCAGATTTCAAATCACCATGAATGACACCACATACATCATCACCCAGGAGATGATGGTCTAAACGGGACTGCTATGTCAAAATCCAAGCTGTCTCTTGTCTTTGTGCCCAGGCTGATCTAAGCTTTTAAATTGTTCACTAACTTAATTCAGTATATGAACAAAAGCAAAGGAATTCTCCCTCTGCAGTGGTCAAAAATTTATTCATTCAGTTTTAACACACTGAAGGCTTAGACTATTTTGTCATATCTCATAAAACATCCCCAGACAGTCTGGATATGGCCTTCCAAACCTACATTTGTGGGAAGTTTACTGACCCCAAGAATAACATTTATCTTTGATACTATTAACAATAACCAAATGCTGATACAATCCTCTCACTGGTATTAGACAGATTTTGAGTTGATTAAATGAAAAATTAATTTACTTCAGAAAGTGCATGCAGCAGCCTTGAAACATAAAACTATTAATAACTTAGCCCCCATGTTCTGCGCTGAGATATTAACCACTCCAATTCCAGCAAAGTGCAATTCTAACTATGTAAGGCAAACACTATGTACTACAAATAGAGCATTTCTCAAACTTTCGCTTAAAATTAAGATAACACATTCTTTTGCAATCAACCAATTTTGCCACACTTCTCAATGCAAAGGTACTATTTGCTCTCATGTTTATATGGAAATGAATATTGGATGGCAAGACTAATCCCTCCAACACAAAAGCCACGGCTACATTACCGCGGCTCGCTCACATCTGTGCTGCTTACTGTTTTTTTAGATTCAAATAATTCTAATTATTTGTTTCTCATCTTGGATATTTCATATGGTCCCAAGTACTGCAGTATCACTGTATCTCACAGCCTTCAATCTGTATACCCCTTGTATCATCTCTTCGAGACAGAGAAATACTTCCACTTTTTCAAGAGGAGAGACTTTGGTATAGACAAGCAGTTTATTTGTCCAACAGTGGTCACAAATTATGCAACATAACTTCTTCCTCCCAAATCCCACAGTAGCATCTTCAAGATTAAAGACCCTTTTTCTCAGGCCTTGATCCACAACACCCTCCATTCTCCACAATGGCTTTATAGCAAGGTCTCCACAACTCTGTTCTCTCAAAACCAGAGGCTGGATCTTACTGTATCTTCAGTTTTGTCCATAAACAGGTTTGAAGTTTGGTTCACACCAAAAATATGCTAAGGATGTAAGCCATAGTGCCTAAATATTGAAAGGGAACTTCAGACACTGTAACAGAATTAAATCCACAGAACATACAGACCCAGAGCTGACCAGTGACACACAGTGCCACCTGCATGTGACACAACAAGAGGAAAGGAAAAGCCAGAGAATTCTGGGAAGAAGAAAAAAAACGTTCTTAAAGAGGAATGATTCCGGTTCCTTAATTGTTGTCACAACCAGAGGGGAAAAAAAAAAGTTATGTACATGCCCAAATATTTCTAAGAAAACCAGATTAGAAATTCCTTGTTCCACACAGTCATCATATGGACAGGGAACAAAATCCCACTGAAAAATGGGCATGGAGAAAACAATTTTGTTTTTTCCTGTGTGTGGGGAATGGAGAAGTCTTGAGTCGTTACAAGAACAAGCTTACCTTTCTTTTGCTAAATGCAGAGAAAACCTAAGGTAGAAATGGCTTACTTAAAACGTTAAGATTTTGTGACCTGTTTGACTCCCATAGGTGGATTTCTTGTTAGAGAAAATACATAGATTTAAAATAAAAACTTATGACCTGCTAGCGTATGGATCACTTAGCACTTTTAAAAGATTTAAGTTTTATACATTTTGGGGGAAACTGCTTCTGTAATAAACATTCCTGTGTTTTGAAAACTATAATACACCATTTTTTCTTCCTTCTCTACACAGGTACAATAGGCGGAGTACTCTGAGAAACAGTTATGCCTGGAAACACTAACCTAAGTTAACTTCAGAAGAAAGTAGAGTAGCAATCCACTATATATAGGCCTCCATTAGCCAGCTAGACTAACAATGTTGGCTGTCTTCCAGATAAGCACTTTCATTCTCTTAGACCCATAGGGAGCACTGCAATTGCATGCAAGCCAGGAGTAAAGGGAGGAGCAGAAAATGGGAATAATGCAGGGGGGAAAAATCAAGGATTTTAGGCAGTACAGCAGTACTTCATTTTTAATGGAAACAAAGTTGCTTACTTTCATTTGTGCATTAATATTTTCCCCTCCCTTATTCTTGTTTTAACTCAGCTAGCTGAAAAGTCCAGCTGCTCTGTGCACAGATCAAACCTCAATGGTGTCTCATTAAAATGTATGCCACCAATCACATTTGACTTACATATATGAAAAATAAAAGCTACTCTCAGCTGAGCTGAAGCATTGTATGCAGAGCAGTGTTCCTTCAGGGCATGCAGCTGACTAAAGTTATTGGGGCCTCAGGCACTAAAAAGACTGAGCCACTTAAAAGAGAAAACACTAGTAAGCAAACTGTCTTATTTCATTTCTACCTCCTTGTTCTTTCCCCTTCAGCATTTTCATTGGGAGGGCTGGCACTTCAAAAGAGTCATCTTCTCTTGCACTTACTTGTCTTTCTGTGGTTGACAGAACTGGACTGGTGGCTATAGCAGAGATCAGACGAAAGAAGATCCTCTACTTCTCAGAAGTAGAAACCTGGGGGAGGTTTCTTCAGAGAAACCCAGATTCTGCAGAACAGCAGATAATCTTGCTCCATAAAGATATCTAGGGCTCAGAAACTAAAACAACTACAAAAGTGACCAGCAGGGAAGAACCTGCCAGAGGTCTGAGTGACATGTCATGAAAGATCAGGGAACTAACTCTTGCCTATCAGCCATAGGGAAAACATTTGTAAGACCTACCTGCAATGAACAGCAAGAGTAAAACCTTTCAAAAGAAAGTAAAAGCCAATGGCAAGCACAATGGACAACTGAACCTAGAAGAGGAGGCTGACAATTTCAAGGCTGGAGTTGATACTGTCCTAGAAACCAGTCTGCCAAAGACAGGAGAAACAGACTGTGTGTTTGTCCTGGTTTCAGCTGGGATAGAGTTAATTTTCTTCCTAGTAGCTGGTATAGTGCTGTGTTTTGGATTTAGTAGGAGAAGAATGTTGATAACACACTGATGTTTTAGTTGTTGCTAAGTAGGGTTTACACTAGTCAAGGACTTTTCAGCTTCCCATGCTCTGCCAGGTGCACAAGAAGCTGGGAGGGAGCATAGCCAGGACAGCTGACCCAACTGGCCAAAGGGGTATTCCATACCATATGACGTCACGCTCAGTATATAAGCTGGGGGGAGTTGGTTGGGGGGCAGCAATCGCTGCTTGGGGACTGGCTGGGCATTGGTCAGCAGGTGGTGAGCAATTGCATTGTGCATCACTTGCTTTGTATATTTTATTATTATTACTATTATTACTATTTTACTTCAATTATTAAACTGCTCCTACCTCAATCCACAAGTTTTCTTACTCTTACTCTCCCGATTCTCTCCCCAATCCCACTGGAGGTATTGGGAGTGAGCAAGTGGCTGTGTGGTGTTTAGTTTCTGGCTAGGGTTAAACCACGACAGTGTTACAACAGCTTTGTGTGGCTGCGGTAGAAGGAAACTGAGGTGGAGACAAACACTGAACAAAGGAAAGACTGCTCAGAGGCAGTTCCCTTACTACAGCCCTTTCTGTGCTGCCTCTCATCTMTCTGCCCTCTCTCTTACGCCTTGTAACCTTGTAGCATTAACTTAAGCACTATTTTACCCACTTGGATATAAACATATTTAAACATCATTTACTTAAAATATCATTTTGGATGACTGGGCAGAGAATACACAGTCATTTCACTTGCTTCTGTATGCAAGTAAAAACACTATAAATTCCTGCCCAGTTTATACTCTCATTTCCTCTCTGTCCACTCTCATGTGTTCTGTCCCACTCCTGAGGCCACCTGGGGTATCTGAATTAGCTATAGCTAAAGCTGAATAACTTCTGAGTTGGGAAGTCAACCCCAGTAGAAATGTCTTCCCTGTCCAGCTTGCTCCTAGCCAGGAGGTTTGCCAAGACCAGAAAGCTGTAGCATTGCAGCATCAGCAGTAGTTTCATACTAAGCCAAAACTGTAGTGTTCAGTAAATGTCATTCTCTTACTGAATCGTTTCCAGACAGCATTGAGGGATTTGACCATTTCCACAGCATGTTGAATAACACCACCCTAACTGTTCAACAAAGGCTAGCAACACTTAATATATATTTCTGGCATTCTCCCAGCTGGATTCAGAGCA
Organism: Phoebastria nigripes; assembly: GCA_035582835.1. Classification (NCBI taxonomy): domain Eukaryota; kingdom Metazoa; phylum Chordata; class Aves; order Procellariiformes; family Diomedeidae; genus Phoebastria; species Phoebastria nigripes. The sequence continues at coordinate 766,309 of JAYKAV010000888.1, read as the reverse complement.
CAAAAAAGGGCTCATCCGTCTGCATTCTGGCTCAGAAGTTTACTGCAACATATAAGTTTAGTACTGAATAACATTCTAATATTAGCATTAGTCAACAAGTTATATAGGTTGTTAGAATTATCCAGTATTCAGAGAATAAAAGTATGGCAGCTTTTAGAAATAAACTACACTCTTAAAAATCAAACTGTGTTATATGAATATTAATGAGCTAAATGTTTTAAAACTGTCTTTAAAATTAATGCAGGTAAATATCATTCCAGTTGAGCTTACACTCTTCTCTCAACCTGGYGCTCTTTCTAACACTTTATTCTAGTTCGTTCTCCATATGCAGCTTCTGACCTGCTCCTTTTACCCATTAAAAGCTCCACTGTTTTAACAGTGCTGTGGGTAGCTAGGTTGAAATATAGCTGCATTTAAATTCAACTTGGTGCTAAAACAGTTTCTGTGTTCTATAAAGAGAAACAAATGGTTGTCAAGAGATCCTACCTTTCTTTTATCTTCTGTATGAAGTCATATTTTAGTCCCCTTCCAGCTTAATAGAGTAGTAATTACAGCTAAGAAATACAAACATTTTCTTAGGAGCTTAGGTTCTTCCCTAACTGGTTTGAAAAAAAAACCAAAAAACAAATAAACCAAAAAACTCACAAGAGAGTGCAATCTCAGTTCTTTAATACAGAAAAAAAATTCAGTATGGAAGTATTTCCCCTAACTCCTCCCTCATTAACACCACCAAACAGTGTCTGAGCTATGACGAGGTTTTTGTGTGCCATGATGAGTTGGGGGGCATGGATTAGCCTGCAGGTGCACATGTACAGTAGGTCAACTAATGCACTGATTTGAAGAAGTGAACAAGTCAGTAACCTTGGGGGTGTTCATCTATAAAAGAACTTACTAGAGATGTGTAAACAGTTCCTCCTTCTAACCTTCACGACCAATTTTTCATTTACAAAAGATCAGATGCTTCACGCAAGCTGGCAATTGCACACAGAAACGTAAGTTCTCCCAGACAGCACATTCTTATTTTTATTTCTCTTACATGCAAGCTCTCCCCAAATGCCCGTTCAGTTCTATTTTCTACTTACAATGAAATGAGAGATTTCAAGCCTTTGAATGCATCAGGCGCAATGTCAGATATTTGATTCTTGCTGATGTCTCTGTAAAGAGAAGGGAGGATTAAAAAAAATATTTGTAAACAGGAATTTGATGAAAATATTTTAGCTGTAGTTTATTGGAAGTATATACTTGATACAAAAACAGAACTAAAAGATCATATTACCTCAGAGAAATTATGGACTATGTAAGGACACAGATAGGCAAATTCCAGGAATGATCAGAAAACATCAGTCAGTATGACAGGCCATAGCCTCAATAAATCGGCAGCTCCCCTGTTAATAAGGTCTTTCATTTTATGGACATTGAAATGAAGAGTTTTATGAAGAGCTTTGAAGAACAACAATGACGTATCCCATTGAATAAAAAGGGTTGATAAAACCATCTTAAGAACTATTAATAACGGAGATCGCATTGTGACTCTGTGGGGTGGCCCTCAAGCATGAGGAGCAGCCTGTGACAAAGCATAAAGGTTGTCTGAATGTTTAAATGCAGGCATGGAAGGCTAACTTTATAACAGTACAGAAGATCATATTTTGATTATAAGTGAAATCATAGATAAGGTGAGGAGAGGTTTTAAGGTAGCTGGAAAGTGCTGGCAGGACATGCACTAAGGAAGACAGTGGGATTAACGGTTTCAGCATGGTCTAGGCACCAGGGGAATGGCTTCTGAGGCAGCAAGACTGTGTTTGTCTAAGAGCAAAAACCTTGTGGTAAATGAGATGTAGAGATGAACATATTCATAAACACCAGAAACATGTAGTATAGTGAAACAAAATTCCCATCAAAACCCTAGGAAATTCCACTAAGGGTTAGTCTCAATTTATGTGAAACAATATCAATAATTCTTAGGATGATAAAATTCTTCTGAGGTAAGACTTTTCCCGCACCATCTCTGTTTAATACCAATGGGAAAGGGGATGGGAAACAGACTACCCAGTCCCCGATCCCAAAGCAGGCAACCAGTGTCACTGAGGAGTTCGGCACTGCACCAGTGATGTTTGGTTTTTAATGGCCTAGAGAAAACAAGCAGCGCAAAATTCTACCATGACCTTGATGTGGTGAGGCAGGCAAGAAGAGGGTCGACACAGCACTGGCAGGTCTGCCTAGAGTTTTCAGACACTAGGGAAAGCCTTTGAGCATCTGAGTGGAAATCGCGGACCTTTGAAGCCAGCAGCACTGCRGGGAACACCCAGCGCATCGCAGACCCTGTCAGGGAGCCCCAGCAAGATTCCACCCTTTCAGCTATGATGTGAGTGGAATTTGGTTATAGCCTGCTGTCATTTTCAAGGGAAAGTGTGTTCCTGGTTTGGAAAATACCCTTCAATTTTAATCATAACCAACCAAGTACACAAAGATAAATACAGACTATGCCACAATTTCTTTATACATGGAGCCAAATTTACTACACTTGGGACCCAGATGCTCAGAACTGGGTGCCTTATCATGACTGTCGCTGCAATCCAATCCTTCTGTCAATCAGTTCAACCAGGTGCTTAGTTACAGGCATAACTTTCAGCCACCTCGTTGCATTCACTGACAGTTGGTATCAGCTTGTATCAGTAGTATCAAATCTTTTCACTGATAGCTGAAGCTGGAGTAATACAGTATTTCATGTACATCTTCACTGTTATTTCCACTGGGGCACATACTAAGGATCCCAGTCAGAGTCTAAATAAACATCACTTGAACAAGAACTTAGGAATCAGAAAGTAAGAAGGTTTTCCATTCTATACATATTTCGAGCTACAAATTCTGTTGGTTAAAATTTTAATGAAGTCCTCTAACTGTTTTCAAATCTAGCCACATAAAGTGGGATTTTCTTTGGTTCTTTTATAAGGTTTGGTTCTTTTATAAGGCTCATGAAACAACTGCTCTGCAATCTACTGATGTTTTCAATTACAACATCCTGCCTACAAGGACAGCATTCAGTGAAGGTTTCCGGTTCTTCAGCTCAACTCACAGCAGCCAAATTTGTGACAGTGAAAGTAGGAATATTTATTTTTATACAGGTTTTTGTGAAATTTGTTTAGACTGCCTGGTAGCATTTGCTGCTTTTTATCTAGTAATTCTTATGTAAGCAGGAGTGTGATGTGAATCTGTGCTATCTATTTGTTGAGGAACATATTAAAACCTATTACAATGACATGAAATCACGAGTTTGCTGAATAATGACAAGCATCTGAAAAGGGGCATCTAGTTTTTGAAACAAGTATTTCAGCACTATTTTATTGATTTGCTATATTTCAACACTTCCATCCTTTCTCTCTCCCCATGTCCGGACGCTAATGAGTGTATAACTAATGGTGCCTGAACGTGCATAAATGCCATGCTGGGTGATGACACTCACTCACTTCATGCAGATGCACTACAATCAGCATTAGAAGATAATTAGACACATTATTTCCTTTCCATTAGAGCCCAAGCTCCACTGCTGTTGGATAAGGAGGCTCCATCTCCTTCTGACTTGACTGAGGCAAAGGGATTCAATTATGTCCTTGTACTTTTGTTCCCTTCCTTTGGTCTGCTTTGGTAAGATCATCCTGTTCTGTGCTTGATTTGCATCAAGACAAAGAGATACGGATTTTTCTAACCTGCACAACTAAGTCAATTTAGATCAGATAAGGCTCATTTTCATAGTTTAGGGTATCTCTGAATCACTGAGTGGAAATGTGGCTCTCTAGCTGGAAATGTAATAAACTTATCAGGATTCCACCCAGGCAGGGAATACATTAGTCACCTCATAGTAGTCTCCCTGCACCTCTGACAGCACAGTAGAGATCTTCTTTCAAAAGGTTGTTGAACACACCTTGGAGGGTGGCTGTGCTCAGTTACCAGCTGGGGACACAAATTGTTTTTGACTTTGCACCAGGGGAGCAAGGATACCCTGTGAGTCACTGTATAACATATGACTGTATGGCTTAAAAGTCTTTACTGTAAAAGGTTTTGAAACAAAACAGATTTATTTTTAGATGCAGCCAAATGCAAAACTATTAATAGCATTGGATGAATATTCTCTTTGTCAACTAACATTATTAGAAACAGATCACTTGATTATCTTTAACATGTAAGATGGACTGTTCTCATTTGACAAGAGTACTCGGCAAAAATCCATGTCATATATGGTTTAGTTTTTAGAAGCTGCTTAACAAAAGTAGYAACGCCACAGAGCTACTGGGAAGACTATGAAATCTCAATGTGTTTTCTGCTAATACATGGTAAAATTAATTTGACAACATGAAATGCCACTACAAGCATCAGAGCTAGAGAGGTACAACCACATCTTTCAAAGTGGCTCTATGTACTTGGCTCTTAGTCTTGTGCAACAAACTTGTTTGTTAAAAGGCTCAGAAAAGCAAAGACAAAATGGGAGGTAATGCCATAAACTTTGGAACTCATAGGCTAGAAGTTACAGAACTATGGTACAAGCACAACTGCTATGTAAATGAATTCAAAATGGCATGTCTGGGCTTGGATACTTCATGCAATGACAACAACTTCTATCTCTGGAGATGGGATGTAACTCCTTAATGCCCCTCAAACCTCTTCTAAAGCCCTTGAACGATTGAGCACAGAGTTAGGATCTGTTACATTCACCCCAAAATCAGGGGAACCATCATCCCAGATTATATAATCCAACTGCATATTTGAATCCTACCAGTGCCAAATCTTCCTTCTGAGACAGATACATTTAGCTTCATGTGAGAAGATGTGAGATTAATTATGTGAGAAGATGTGGGCAATTATGATGAAGTCCAAGACACAAAAGATTTCAACTCCTTTGCTAAAACCCCATCACTCTCCCATCCTGGAAGCTATTGAAGAGACATTCTAAACAGCAAATTTCAGCTAGATGCAAATATAACGCTTGAATTAATATACATACATCTTCTGCTATCATCTTGACCTATTAATATCAAGTCATATAAAGATTATCTTGGACAACGGGCTCTTACCTAAAAATTAATCTCAGTTATCCAATTATTTAAGAAAAGGAAACCGCATAATCTTGCAGGAAATACTCAGTAAACAATCAAAATATTGAGTGTTCTGCAAGTAAGCAGTCAATTATCCCTAACATTCTTGCATATTTTTTCACCAGAAGAAGAAAAACATAATATAATTCACAATTTTATGCTAATACTAACCTCTGAATTATATAAAAATATTATTATAATAGTTAATATTCATAATAATAACAACAATAATAATGTTCTTCACTTGTAGCCTGGGTAGAGCAYCGATTAATTAAATCAATAATCTTCATGCTACTGCACTGCTCATGGAAATCAAAGTGACAGAAATTAAGAAAGGCTGCGACTTCAGTGATATCAAATGTGTCCTTCCTCTATAAGGAAAAGGATGGATAATTCTTTCGTTTTAAGAGGTAGTCTTTTGACCAAAGTATATTTCTGTGTTAACAATACTGGGAATCTTGCACGCTGAAAAGATGATGTCAATAATCTCTTCAAATAGTGGAACAAATGTCCTCAAGTAAACTTTATGTAACAACAGTGATGCCCAATTTAGAGCCTCACTGTCCAACAGGAATAAAACTTTAACAAGGAGACAGGTCAACAACCACATGGCAAAACATCATGTTTGTTATGGGACATTCTGCAGCCTCTCTATCCCAAGTTCTTCCACAAAATGCTGTCACATTAACTAAGCTTTGATACAGATGATCTGGCACAATAACTTATTATTTAACTATGAGTTCAGATCTCAATGAGTATGCCAATTATACTCCAGAAAGCTGTTAACACAACTTGCTAATGGAATTCTGCTGTGAAATTCTAACATTAATCATTTCACATAGTAAGTGCTGCATTGGGTTGAGCAGCTAGTCAAGTTAAGGAACATTTTTTTGGTCAACTCCCATAAAACTAGAGTTCACCAATCATGAAAAATGAAAGGACAGTAAAACATTGCCAAAAGCTAAAATTAGTCATACCTCAGAAAGAACTAAGTAGTGACTTTAATCATGAAAAATTACAAGTTAGGTCACTGAAAAGGGATCCATCATTTTTCACTGAAATTACCGTCTTGCTATCTAATACAGTACTTCTTTAAAAATACATACAGCTATATTGAAAGTGAGACAGAAGAATAGAGACTCTATAAGATTGATGATTTGACCTGTTAAATATTAAGATCCATATTTACAGCTCTTCAGCTCTAGGAACTTGGTAAGTTTGGACTGGCAAACACAGTAATTTTACCCTTAAATCCAAAGGTACAGCACAAGCTCACTTCAGTTTCCAAAAGCATTAGCTATCCGATAATCCAGTGTCTTCTGTGAAATGAGCTGACAGTTTCTTAATTCCAGTAAGTATTGTTCACATCAGAAAACAAGAACCGTAAAGGCACCTTTTTAGCAGTTTTAGCACTGTGCTACAAAGCCTGAATGACTTCTGGAAGTTACTGGTCCAGTGGTACCCATCAACATCTTGATACTATGGTGAAGCAGGAGTAACTTGTTTTACCATTGTCTGTATCATTGTACTACATTGTGATGTCACAACATCTCTCATATATCACTTCAAAAAAAAAAAGAAAGACCAACCAGGGGGAATGCTCAGGTTATCTGCATGAGAGCGCTGTTACAAATCAGGATTATTTTTTTTAAATCCAAAGAGAAAACACAAGAGCTAATAAGAAAAGAATTGTCTGGTTATCTACTGGTGATTAAGAAACAGAGAAAACAAGCTCCAGCAGGTTTCATTGTTTTCTTGTAAACAGTCAAACCATTTCAACATCAGGACATTGAATTCACTACAAAAAAATCCTAACTACTCTGCAAGAACATGCACTCCCGCTATCACCGGGGTCAACTAAATCGAAGTGGTGCAAACAGATACCAGAATGAATGAGAGAAAAAAAGAGAACTTAAAATCTTTTCTGAGGAAGCAGATTTGAAGTTTGAACAGACTAACAACTAATTAGCTCACATCGTTTATAATAGGAAGTGAAATTAAGCATTATTAAGGATTTCATGCACTGTTAGGCATCCTGAACCAAATTCCATTGTTGCTTACACTTTGAAGAGATTATTTGTGCAATCCCCAGTGATTTCAACATAGAAATTGCCAGTATGTTTCTAAAATAAAGATATTGAACTTGAAGCTAGAAGATTAATGATTGCTCTTGCATGTTGGTCTTATTAAAACTTACATTCTCTTAAGCTTCTTGTACTGGGTAAAAGCTCCAGGGGGAATGATTTTGATGAGGTTTTGTTCCAAACGTCTGAAAACAAAGTAATATACATGTTAACTACACAATTATAGGACAGGAATAACACTAAACATGATAGCAAATTTTTATATAAATATAAAACAGTTTTATAGAGTTTTTATGTGAAACAGATTTTTTCTTTTGAAAGCCACTAAATGGGAGAAAATACTGAGAAAATAACTTAGAAAATAAAATAATCTCATTGATTACACCAAATCTGTATAGAAAAAAGTCACAGGCTATAGAAATTGCACCTTTAAAGCTCATGGAATTAATAAAAAATAGTTGGTATATTTTATTACTACTTAATCAAAGTTAAGGTAGAAAGTACAGATGCTCTCCTTGACTAGCTGTTGTAAATAGAACGTAGCTGTCTAAACTAAAAGCTATGCTATGTTGTGACAGCTTAATAAACAGACTAATAATACTATCAGAGCAACTCAGGAGCAACAATCTGTGGGAACATGCTGAAAACCAAAGTGGAATTCACTGCAATATGAATCCAGATTTTTAAGGCGGGGCAGGGGGGAGAGTCTATGTTAAAGCAGAGCAAAAAAGGACTGTATTTTCCTGTTTTAACTACCAAATACTGAAGGTGTTCTAAAATATGGTCCAGACTATGTGAAAACGCTGTTGTTTTCATTTCTGAGATTTGGTTTGAAAGAACTATTCTTTATGAAGTATCACAAATGCATGTATCACTAACATGAAATGTAAGCAGCTTTAAGATACCGCATACAGTAACCACCAAGATTAATTTCTGTTCCTTCCCAGAAGTATTTTAAAGTCTTTGTCAGCAAGTTCCCCAGATTCCTGCTAAAAGGACTGTCTTCTCCTCAGATGAACCCTAAATATTCATCTTAATTAGAAATGTAAAAGTGGAACCCCATACAACAAATTCAAATGACCATGGCAGCTAGAATTCTACAATCAGAGCTGGAACTGAAAGCAAATTTGATTTTACCTAGCTCTTACTTATTATTCAAACGTTGTGTATTTTTTCCAAAAATGTCATAAAAAGAAACAGTTTCAATAGCAAAAATCTGTGGTGGGAAATGGTTTAGAATTGAAATACAAAAACATACTGGAATGATGGAATGAATCACTCTAGTCATTTAGAGCTGCTGCAGCAATGCAGAGGGGAGAAAAAATTTTAAAACCAGGAACGGAGATAAAATGAGATGCAGGGAGAAGTAAATCATGGTTTTTAAATGACTTGGGAATAACGCAGAGAAAATGTGTAAAGCCCATCAGCCCTCTATTGCACAGCGTATCCTTCTGTTGATCTGTGCTTTCAAAAGAGAAAAGAAAAATCCCCTTGAAAATAAGATATTTTGCCAGCTCAGTTATACTCTAAGAAGCTATTTAAGTCATGAATATTGTGATACTTGCACAGTCAACTTGTACAGTCAATGCACATGCACTCTTTTATTTCTGTAGCAGTCTATTTTAAAGGTTGTGATCAGAGTTAATTCTATTCCTTGTTTTGTGATTTGAATTAGTGTCTGAGATTTCCCTTCCAGTTGGTCTAAATATAACGTGCTTCATTTCTGGCAAGTCCACAGTGAAATGCAAATTGCTGTAAGCTTCAGCACGCTACTATTGTTGAGTGTTTGTCACCAGAATTAGCAGTGCACATACTCTTCCCATAAAGGCTTTTTGTCAGCTTGCCAGTTTAGTGTTTAACTCCTCCCAAGTATTTCTATGCAGACACTTCTAGGAACAAAAGAGGGCCATGCCTGTCCAATTCCCTTGCCTTAGGGATGGAAATCAGGGGTTCACACATGCTGCACATAGGCGCACCATAGCAGTCCTTACAGGGAAACTCAAATATAGTGCAGGGGGGAAACATGGGAAATTTAAGTGACTCAAGGGTGGAAATATACACAGAAATTTTGCCCCCAAAGGGCAAAAAAAGCCAAAATTGGAATAGCCACAGATCCCGAGTAATAAGAAAAAATGAAATTTCTAGAAAAGGTGGAGAGGAATACAGAAAAAGAGTTGTTTCAGAGAGCTACCTTCTGAAGCAGTACTGAATTCGTCACCCTTTCCTACAAAATTTGCAGCAGATGGCCTGTACAAAAATAGATGGACAAGGCTGTTGTCATCTGCTGCTATATTTTCACCTTAGCACCTTACATTTTTGTATTGTATGAAGCTCTTTGTAAATGAAGGACTAAAGACTACACATAACACATTATGGTTAGCACACTACATTTTGCATATGCTACCAGAGAAGCAACAAGCAGTACCATGTGCTCTCGTCAGGGTGTGTTTGCAGGTGGATTCCAACTTGGGCACAAAATGCAGCTGATCTTGGAGCATTAAATGAAGTGCAGCATTAGATAAGCAGGTATTTTAAAAGTATGAAGTACTAATCTGACTTCCGTTTATTTTTTTCATAAATGCATGTTATAGATTGGCAGGCATAGGCTGAAAAACACAATGCAGTTATTGTATATATAAACACAACTAAAATAGTAGAAAACAAACTATTTGTATTAATACTTTGTGCTTTCACCTCACCTGAGCTTATAAATGACATGTGACGGACAGTACAGGATTAAAAATCTCTAGGAGACACTAGGTTTTGCCAGAAGGGGTGTTGGCAATTTCAAGGTGATGAAGGCTTAATTATAAACCAGTGTTATTCATGATATAATGGGAAACTGCTGCTGGAGGTGCCATCTTTCAAATAAAGTGAAAAACAGAGTTCTTACCTAGTGTTATCATTTTTTTCTCCAAAAAGTGAAAAGCTAATCTAAATTTTACAGCCACATTTTATTTCAGAGACAATTACCTAGTTTACCTAGAACATGACCTCTGGAAAACTGTATTTTTCATGGCCTATCCCTGCATACTATGAAGTGCTGTCATACACTATAAAACCACCTGTGCTAGTGCAAAGCAACATCAGTGAGTTCATTTTTTTTGTGTATCACCAGAATATACTATAAAATAATTTTATAACACATTTGAGAAATCTGTACAAGAGACACAGTCCTAAAAGGCTAAATTTTGATCATTTGAACTACTATCCCCCACATTTAAGATTTCTCACAACTCAACAAAATTTTCCTCAATTTTCCTCTGGTATTTCATAATAAGATCTATTTAAAAGACTTCACAAGTAGAATTCACAAAACGGATAAAATAAATTGGCCATGTCCAAACCTCTCAGGGGCTTTTGTTCCTCCTTTCAGTTACCCATTTCACTGTGCCATGTCACCTGCTGCCAGCTGTATCACTTAGATGAATTGAAGCATATCTTCCCCCTTCTGACACGCAGCAATGCTCTGTCTGCCTCTTGAAGCTTTATTTTAGAGTCTTTGACAACAACATCAAAGGACAAGAACAATTTTCTTTCTCTTCCCTAATATATTGTCAGAGATTGGAAAGTATGAGGGCCCAATGTATTCAGATGCATTTTCCTTGTAATAACATGATGTCAGACAGGATAAAGTCCTCCTTCCTCCCGCTCTCTTTAAATGACTTTGCAGCAATGAGAGCAAAAAGTAAACATATCGGAGAAAAAAAACAAACGGGGAAACTATGCAGTTAAATATGAAAAACTATCCCAGAGTAAAGAATAAGCACTCAAATTCCCGTGCTAATCCATCTCAAAGGTGCAAATCCATTTGAGGTGCAAATCTTTTCATCACCTCCTCATCTAGTGCCTGTACTGCTCACACACAGGATGGCAAAACACAAAGGATAAAAAACTCTGCCTAATGCAGCCTTCATAGAGCCAGCTCACACTCTCAGGAGTGATGAAGCCATTTGTCTGGAAGAGTGATTCCCCCTGCAGAGTAGGGGAGACAGACGTATTAATTTGGGCCTTAACTATCTCTCTTTCATTGAGGGAAAGAAAGAATTTGTTATTTGGGTCTCTAATGGAGCAGTTTGCTAGCAATTTTCCCATTTCAAACACCGTCTCAGCTGCTAATGTGTAATGTTTTGTCAAGCTTACCTACCCATAACATAGACAAATCACTAGCTTGGAGAAAAAGAGAGAGGGAGTGAAGCATCAGTACTGATAATTCTTAGCTGTCAGATGAATAGAGTCTACAAATGAGACAGCCATGCTCTATTAACAGTGCCATCGAGCTCTTGCCCGAGACGTGTCAGAAACGTCCCTCTGCATTGGGCAGTCATGAACTTTCCTGCTGGGAGAGAGAGAAAGCAAGCAAATGAGCCAGAYTGCTCTGGATCACGTCATTCTGCTCCCAGTGCCGGGGGTCTTTTGGGCTTGCATCACTCAGGCAGCCAATAACCAAAAGCAATCTCCGAGAGAGAGAAAGCGTAAGATCAGATTATTGTGCAGCAGTAACCTGTAGCACACTTGCGTCTGGCAGGATGCACGCAACCTGCGTGAAGGTTGTTGGGAAGGGCAAACCCCTCGCTYTTCTCCTGCCCTATAAGCAGGGATTTGCAGGGAGCTGGTTAAGGACTGTTTCGGGGAAATAAGCATGTGCATCCCCCACAGTGACAAAGTCCAGGGCTGGGAAGAACCTTTTATATTAGGAAGGAGGAAACTTCTAGAGCACATAACAATCAAGAGAGAGACTGTTCCTCCTTGCCAAGGAGTGAGAACAACTGGATTATAAAAGCTGCTTGGACCATTATCTTACATTTATCTCATATTTTGGACTTACATATCTTATTGTACATTTTGGACTCTGATGAAGAAAAGTCCACAGTCTATATTTTCAGTATTTAAGAGGAATAAATCATACTTAAAATCTGGTCTTCTTACTACAAATATGGGCTAGATCTGATCCCTGTCCTGACCCCTTTCTTGCCTCTTCATTTGAAATATAAGCTTTATTCCTACCATGCACAACAGGTTGGGTAGCTGCACTGAAGTATTTACCCAAAGACAGCCCTGGATAGGAGGCACCCTTGTTGGGAAGGAAGGAATCCTGCCCTGCGGTTACTTACGCAGTCAGAACCTGTGGCTTATTCTGCAGTAAAAAACACAGAAGCCGCAGTCATCACCCTTTACACCACAGCACTGCAGCACTGCACAGGGCACTTCTCTGAAAAGTGCAAGGCAAAAAATGTGCAGTCCTGTTGCTTCAGAAAGTGTTTATGGACCTACATTACCAAGGAACAGCCTTTTTATGGCTCTGCCTCTCACCCCTCAGTTCTCTGACAAGTAGAATAGAATAGAATAGAATCATTAAGGTTGGAAAAGACCTCTAAGATCATCAAGTCCAAACGTCAACCCAACACCACCATGCCCACTAAACCATGTCTCTAAGTGCCTCATCTACTCTGTCTTTTAAATACTTCCAGGGATGGTGACTCCACCACTTCCCTGGGCAGCCTGTTCCAATGCTTAACCACTCTTTCAGTAAAGAAATTTTTCCTAATGTCCAATCTAAACCTCCCCTGGTGCAACTTGAGGCCGTTTCCTCTCGTCCTATCGCTAGTTGCTTGGGAGAAGAGACCAACACCCACCTCGCTGCAACCTCCTTTCAGGTACTTGTAGAGTGCAATAAGGTCTCCCCTCAGCCTCCTCTTCTCCAGACTAAACAGTCCCAGTTCCCTCAGCCGCTCCCCATAAGACTTGCTCTCCAGACCCTTCACCGGCTTCGTTGTCCTTCTCTGGACATGCTCCAGCACCTCAATGTCCTTCTTGTAGTGAGGGGCCCAAAACTGAACACAGTATTCAAGGTGGGGCCTCACCAGTGCCGAGTACAGGGGGACAATCACTTCCCTACTCCTGCTGGCCACACTATTTCTGATACAGGCCAGGATGCCATTGGCCTTCTTGGCCACCTGGGCACACTGCCGGCTCATATTCAGCCGGCTGTCAACCAGCACCCCCGGGTCCTTTTCCGACAGGCAGCTTTCCAGCCACTCTTCCCCCAGCCTGTAGCGTTGCATGGGGTTGTTGTGGCCAAAGTGCAGGACCCRGCACTTGGCCTTGCTGAACCTCATGCAGTTGGCCTCAGCCCATCGATCCAGCCTGTCCAGGTCCCTCTGCAGAGCCTTCCTACCCTCGAGCAGATCGACACTGCCGGCCAGCTTGGTGTCGTCTGCAAACTTACTGAGGGAGCACTCAATCCCCTCATCCAGATCGTTGATAAAGATATTGAACAAGACCGGCCCCAAAACAGAGCCCTGGGGGACACCGCTCGTGACCGGCCGCCAAGTGGACTTYGCTCCATTCACCACAACTCTCTGGGCCTGGCCATCCAGCCAGTTTTTTACCCAGCAAAGAGTACACCTGTCTAGGCCACGAGCCGCCAGCTTCTCTAGGAGAATGCTGTGGGAGACAGTGTCAAAGGCTTTACTGAAGTCCAGGTAGACCACATCCACAGCCTTTCCCTCACCCACTAGGCAGGTCACCTGGTCATAGAAGGAGATCAGGTTGGTCAAGCAGGACCTGCCTTTCATGAACCCGTGCTGGCTGGTCCTGATCCCCTGGTTGTCCCGCACATGCCTTGTGAGCGCCCTCAAGTTGAACCACTCCATAATCTTCCCCGGCACCGAGGTCAGGCTGACAGGCCTGTAGTTCCCCGGGTCCTCCTTCCGGCCCTTCTTGTAGATGGGCGTCACATTGGCGAGCCAAGAAAACGAAGTGCTTTGGGATAGCAGGACAGCATTTTAAATATCTGTGCTTACCGCTTGTTTTAACAGACAGTTAAAGCCTTCAATGTCTACATCAGCCAAAGACTCTACCACCACTACCACTCTACCAAAGACTCTACCACCACTATAAATCCTAAACACATATGGTTCTCCAAGACTTTTATACTTCTGCCTTTCATCGCAATACCTGAATGACTTCCAAATAAAATTAATAATATATATTATAAATCCCTCTCATTGAGTCTGCCTTAGGAACTGGAGAGCTGAGAGCCAGTAAACTGTCCGCCTTTATTAATACAAGGTGACAACTAGAGTTTCGCTTCATATTCCGACGTTTGGTGTTGATTTTCAGGGTCTAGCTGTTGAGCTCCTGCTATAGCTATAAAAAGGACTTCTGCTTAACTGTTCACCTAAGGGCAGATCTTCAATAGACAAAATCCTATCAAGAATGAAGTGACTTTTCAACATAAATCTACCTAGGAAGCTACATAGATAATTCTGCTCACCAAAAGACATCTTTCAGAATGAAACCACGTGTTTGATATGTTCCCTGATACCATGGTGTTCATCTAAAAATAGTGCTAGTGATATCGGATCTTCTGACATACCACGGTGAATTTAGTTTAAGCTGAAACAACTCTGCAGTTGGTCAGGTATCTGCTGGTAAATGCTGAATTTGTAATGGCAGTCACATTATGAATCCACCAGCTCTGTTGTGGTATGTTAATTTTGCATCAAATGCAGTACAGACAAACAGGAAGACACCAGAGAAACCTGTAGACTGGTATTTTGCAAACCAGTTTTTGACATAACACCAATGTCTTTATCAACATAAAGAGCCAGAATGCAGTAATATACAGCCAAACCTCAAGGTTTCTCCATCTACCACTGTGATACTCCACATTCCCAGGTGGAATTTTTGGCCCTTCTCATGACCTTTCATTGTTATTTCTCCTGCCAGTCTCATTCATTTATTTTCCTCGCTTCATTCTTGGAGTGAGGGTGCAGGCATCCACCGAGCATGCTGCCGGTGCCTGAGCTCCCTCTCACTGCAGTGCCACAACTGCATGAACTGTTTGTGGGTTGTGCCCAGACACAAAAGCAGGGACTTCAGGTGAGTTCCCCTGTGAGCAATCATCAGTGGGTACAATCAGTCAGGGTGTTAAAGGTTAAACAGAAACTGTTTTGGGGTAGAATGCAAAATAACGTCTCCCCGCTCTTATTCTAGACTAGACAGAGATAATTTCCCATCTCAGCAGACTTTATTGGGTCACATGGGCTTGGGATCAGAGTTTGCAGGAAGAATTTTACCTGTATACAGGCATGTGGCTGTGAACACAAATCCAGGAAAGAGAGAGTCATTAGGTTGGAGAGATTTAGCAATTTCCAACTCCTTACTGCTGAAATGCAGCCTAATTGCRTACTTCATTCAACCAGCATGCATGTGTTCATGTGCGTTTGTATTTCCCAGATGTTGTGGTGCAGCAAACACAGAAGAAACATGGATCCCACTCCTGGATTTTTGTGACACCCAGTGATTCCACTTCAGAAGGCTCCAAGGAGACCAGCCCGCAGGGTGCTACATAGAGGATGAGGTTCTTGCATTCACTTCAACAATGCAGCATCTGCTCTGAGGCTGACTCAACCTTAGACCTCTGCTGAGCACTTGTTGTTGTTATTTTTTGGATTGTTTTTTTGGGGGGTTGTTTTTGGTTTTGTTTTTATCTGAAGCTTGAAGTCTATACTTGGGAGACACATGGTTTCTACATTGCCTACTGGAAAGCAATAGTTGGCCTATGGTTACATTTCATAAATGTAAACAAGTAGGAATGGTTTTTAACAAACCAGACTCATAATGTTTGCTTTACTGAGAGTAAGTTTTTGTTCCGTTAGGTCCCAGAAAGACTAACCCCTTAACAAGTCACATTGCTATTTCATTATTACTTTAGTAGGTCAGTCCTGCCCACCCTCTGCTGACTTCCAATTACTTCAAGAAACTTCCAGCCCAGACCACTTTCCAAATTTTCTAACAATGCAATAACTAGCTCAGGGATCTGAGGATTTCAAGTTGGTTTGCATTATATTTGTCAAGTCGTAACACAAAAATGTATTTTTAGACTTAGTGGAAATGGAAGCAGTAAACTGGGAGAAAGGAAAAAAAGTTTAATCTATAATCTAACATTGTGAAGAGCTCCGTACATTCTATAACATCTATTTTTAGTACACATTTACAAATAATGACAAGGAAAAGGTAAACCACAAGAAATAAGTAGGAAAATTAAATAGCTTTCTGGTAGTTGAAGTTCTGCCACCTGTAATATTTTGTCAACAAAACAGATTCTGTCATTTGAATATAAACTTTCCCCAAATCCTTTGTTCTTTACCTAATTTTTTTTAGCAAAATAAACAGAACACCACATGTAAGCCAAAAGACAATTAGTGTTTCATGCAGTGAAAAATCTGATTACTGTATTTTATTTCAAAATTATGATTTTATGCTCCCCATTTTATTTTCTATGATTCCTTCTACACTTTCATAATCAGCTTTCAGGATGTATATACTCATTATACCTTACAATCTCCTCATTTTGCTTGGCAAAACAGGAGCTTTTGAGTGACATTTGTATTAGATAAAGAAGATATATGCCTTTTTGTTCATACCAATCATTTTTATTAATAAGGCTAAATTTATGTTCCTGCTGGACTGAAGTGATGTCTCCGGAAAAAAAAGAACACACACAAAAAAACCCCAAACCAAAAAAACCAACAACCCCAAACCTACAAACCTTGTAAGGTTACTAACTCCTACACAGCTTTCCTGAGTAAAATTCACCTGTACATAACTTCTTTTTTTTTTTTTTTAAAGACATCTCACAATTATAAAGAGGAGAGAAAAAGGTAAAAAATGATACAGCCAAAATGAAAATTATCATGTATATGAAATCTAGATTTATCAAAACAAAAACATCTTATGCCTATAGATGACATCAGCTACACTTAATTTTACAAATAAAAGTAAAGATGTAAGAAATAAATCCTGCCTTCATCTTACAGCAGAAACTCCCTACTGTTACTGCTTCTTTCTAAAACTGTGAAACATAGCTTCCTGTTTTCCTTAATCTGTCTCAGCACAGAAAATACCTTTATTCTTAACATTTCTCATATATTTATATTTTCTACTGACTCTCAATCTAAAATATTTTCTTTATTATTTGTTTATTATTTTTGTGTCTTGTCCTCATAGAATAGAAGATTTTCTACATATTTTTGGCCTGACAATAGAAACCTCTTTTTTATACTGAATGCAAGGAGTGAATGACACAGTTTGCCTAGTGAGATCCAGAAAATAGTAGTCAAATTTGACATGTGAAGCTGTCCAGAGCCAATTTACAGCAGTGAATGAAAATTATATTATATGATTCAACTACAGGAGCCAACCTGACTCCCTAGCCAGAGAACTTGCCACCAGAGGCAATTATGGAACATCTATTACAGTGTTCAAAAATACTGTGCTGGCTTCAGCTACAGTATTTACTGGAAGCCTGGGAAAATTATTATAATTTTCTTTTAGGAGGAAGAACAATGTTAAATGCAGAACTGTCATTCCTCTATCCCCAAAGTGTGTAGTTTCTACACACTTATATTCTTGAAAAAAGAAAAAACTCTTGCCTTTAAGAAGCTGAGAACCTCAAAGCCAATTGTTAACATACATGAAATTGTTATGGTGCAGTTAATTTACAATTTATATAAGAAAGAATTAATTTTATTACAATAAATAGTTACCAGTGCTCAATCTTTTTATAATAGCTTTTCTGACTTTATTTTAATCGGTGGAAAATTGATTTTGAACATACCAGTAATTTAAATGCCCAGAATTTGTTGATCACCTTCCTCAAATCACAAAAGCTTCATCAAGATTCACAACTGAAGTCCCAGCTCTCCTATAATACACGCTCCTACAGGTACTGAAGAGCAGAGAACGTAATTTCTTCCCAAGAGAATAACTGAAGCAACAAAAGCAACAAACTTGTCTATCTACAGGTCTGTCTGCAACGCTGCCTAACACAGTGGTACCCTCATGACAACGATTCTCTAAATATTAAATTTGTCAGAAAAGCATTAATTAAAGGTGGAACAAGTAGAACATTACAGTTCAAAGTAATTCTCTTGCAGAAAAGTAGATTCATTTTCATTTTGACAGAACCATGAGAAAACCAACAGTTAAGTGCATTAGATTTTTCCTTAGTACTCAAACTCTAGCATTTTTCCTAAGGGTAGAAAATATGCACCAAAATCAAGTACTAGTCATACCTACAAACATATCAGTCACCAATTCAGCTATCAATAGTGAGAATGATAAAATAAACCAACACAGAACAAGTGACTCAAAACTGACCTTAAGCCAAACCTAGATGCTGGTAGAAGAGCTGCCATCCTATTTTACTCTGCTCAGAAGCCAGACAGGAAGCTGTGGTTATTATCTCACCAGATACGGGTGCCTAAGCAGCACTTTTCCTTGAGGGACTGTCAGCCTCTTTACTCTGTCTGGAGCAATTACATCAGCATTTAAACAAAAGGTCCTCGTTTCTGATTTAGATACATCCTATCCAGCATTACTCTTGGTTTATACAATTATATTTCTCTTAATCTCACCAGACAGAGAGTATTGTAAAGGTTAAGTAACAGTGATAAAGCAAGCTTGATATGAAAAAGCACAGGTTTGAAATCTAAGATCAGTTTCAAGATCTAAGGATATACTTTAGATTCTGGAATTTGATTTATAAGTCTGCAGATGATTGGGACTTGGCTTTTCAAAGTAATTAGCGTGCACAGCACAACATGTTCAAAGCACAGCTCCTATTGACTTTTGCTGCAGCTGTGAGTCCTCAGCACTTCTGAATATCTCAGCTGAGTCAGCCAGAAACCGAGGATTACATCACTAGTGACCACCCATGAAAAGTTTGTGCAAGTCACTTGCCCAGAATCAATTAATAAAACCAAGAGATACAACTCAATTCTCTGAACAGCATTCATGAGATTATCTTCCCCACAGTCCCCATTTTAGAATTTTTCTGTTTCTGCAACAACTAAACAGATCCTATATATGCAGACTCCCTCACTACACAATGCTGATGCATCCCTAGACAACCAGAAACGAATCCAGTCTTTTAACAGCAACATGAGACTATGCTGTAATTAAAGTGCATACCACAACAAATATATACAAAAGCTCTGAATGAAGACTGCAGCTACAAATGTTAACTTTGGCATTTTCTAATTTTTTTTTTTACTTTTTTTTAAATAATGTATTTAATTTAGTGGATCAAAAACAAAAGCTGAAATAACTGATTCCATCAGAAGGAAACTCGTGTAACAGTACACCACCCAGACCTCTGCATTGATGTCTAACTGGAATAGCAGCAGTTAAAACAGTAAATCCCTGTGTAGTCTAATAGTTAATCTCTGTGTAGATGGTCACTAGTGCACAGGGACAGATATGCAAATTGTTGGGTTTCTCAAGTACATGGTGACAAGGCAGGAAGGCTCTGGAAGGTACGTGTGTTTTCTGTGTTTTCTGGTGGGAAGAGACTCCTCGGCTCCATCTTCACCTGCACCTCTCTGTCCTGGCCCTGCAGCCTGCCCAGCCCCCATCCATGCCACCCAACGTCCCAGCCCTCCTGCCACATCCCCAAAGCCCACCCTGCAGAGCTTGTGCCCCAGGCTCACTACTAGCAATCTCAGGCCTTATCACCAAACATTCCTCACTTTCTCAGACTCATAGCACTTTTATCAACCTGTCTGATTTCCTTTGTTCCCAATCTTTCTCATCATATGTTTTGTTGTTTCCTCATTTGAGTTCAGCCTTCTTTTCCCAACAGTATCCGTACTGGGCCCAGTTAGTCTTTATTCTCTCAAGTGTCTGTCCCAACCCACAACCCAGCCCTTAGCACTAGCAATTAATCATATCCTTCTTTTACACAATCTGAAGATCCTTCAGAGAAGCAGTGCCCAGTGCCAGCGCTGGTGCCAGGGGTTGCTGCTCCAGCAGCCCAGGAACCTGCCTGCCTCCAGGCACCACAGCGTGAGCACCCTCCACCATGCACTCAGGACCAGACAGCAGCAGGAGGGCCAGTCTTTGGGGGGCTGTTCCCTGCTTTCACTCAGGCAGGTCTTACACAAACTTTTACAAAACACAAAGACAGAAGTAGTAGTCCCTGCACTACTGTTTTAAGGTGTATAAAATTCTCAGACAAAAGCTGTCCAGAATTAATATCCTAAAATACAGCCTTGTTCACAGTGATAAATAAAAAAGATGAAGTAGATCAGTCTGAGATAGACAAACAGCATGAAAACTTCATTCTAAAGAAGGGACAGAGGAAAAGTGTAGTGTGGTGGGGAAAAGACTAACAGGGAGTTACTGATCACTCTCCAGTACTGGGAGGCATCAAAGGATCCTGGCAGACAGCATGTTGAAGCAAATACCATTTGAAACACTACAGACAGGGCTAGCAATGCCATTACTCCCAGTCCCCACATCTGCAAGTGCAGGAAAGCTGTCCTTTCCCTGGCATAAAACCAGCCAAACACTAATGATTGAGAACAGGCAGACAGCGCCTGAGCTCAGATCCATCCAGCCCAATGTCCTGCGCCAACAGCCCAAACCACATGCTGAGTGAAATCCGCTGCTGTGGCAAGCATGTTTCTCAGAACACCCTTTCCAAGCTCCTACAAGCTGCAGGGTAGTGAGTCTCTCAGGCACAGCTGCTAGCTTTGGATTTAACAAGTCTCTACTATATCCTGGCTTTGCTGTCTTTATGGGCTGAGCTGTCATTCAGTCTGACAGGATTGGTTGCGAGGTTGCGATCAAGTCTGATCAGAAAAACAGATTCTTTGGAGACTTTGTCTCCTACTAGTTTGTAGGTCATCCCTCCCTCCCTATATCCTTCCAAGGTCAAGTGCATTCTGCATTCACACTATGTTCCCTATTTATCTTGCATGCATTTTCTCTCACCCTTTCTAAACAAATGCAAACTTCTCCTTTTATTGTAGATGCTGTTCCAATGTAGTGAAATGACTATATTGTTCATTTAGCAGCAAACCATCAAGCCATATTTGTTTTGGTATTTCTTTTTCAGTAAATGCCTCCAGGTGCTTAATGACTTTTGTTTTCATCCAAGTACTCATGCAAAACTTTTCTGTGCTTATTCTCATGCGTTTCTCTATAACATACACTGTTCATTTCTCCTCTGAAAAACACAAGAGAACCACTTTGTAAGCAGAGAATCTTTTATAACATTCAACACACAGTCTGTATTCCTCAGCTTCAATTTCTTGTAACTCATTTTTCCTCAGTCAATTTGGCTGCTGATGTCAGCTCCCCACTGAACAAGAAGCTTTATAAAAAAATGAATTGCATTCTCTACATTCTAGCTACCTATTTTATGAAATTATGAAAAAGCAAGGCTGGGATACAGATTTCTAGCTTTCCTAAATTCCTTTATTTAATAATAAACATTCTTGCAATGAAGGCCTTCAGGATAATGCCCCTCGGGGAGAGGTGTAATAGAGTAACACAACAGACTTCTTAAGTCACATGTGGCAGAGGTCAGTAGCAAGGGAAAATTAGCGTCATATGATGCTTGTTTTATGTTTCGTGACAAGCGAGTTGCCTGTTTTGTGATAGGTTTTTATCAACAAAAACAAATTTAGGACTTGTTGGCAGCTTTGTCAGAGAAATTTCTGCCTACCCATGTTAATGCAGAAAGGCAGGAAGGCTGAGTAAAAGATCGTTAATTAAGACCGAAACAGAGTGAAATGTAGGTCACCTTTAATAACCATGTTAGAGTAACAGCTGTGTGTTTCATTTTTGTAGAACAGTTTGTCAGTCAAGGGTTCTTATCGGATACAATTTGGCTTACAAAGAAATACTGAGTTAAGGGGAAATACAAGAACTAGAAAGCTGTAACTGAATGCAACTAATAACCAAGCAAAGGAACTTGGAAATGTCCCAAGTGGAACTGAGGAAGGCACAGCATTTTAATATTATCATATAAATATTATGAATGGACTACAGTCTAGGGGGAATGTATTTTAGTGGAATGAGTATTTATAATGCTAGATAGAAACGGCTGAATGAAAAATACACCATCTCAAGTAATATCCCTTAGGATTCTGTGTAATAGCAACCCAGCCATGTAGTTTGTCAGTACCCCACATTCCACAGGAGGAATCTCATCTCTAGTAAGAGTTAGATCTCTCAAAAATGATGAGGATCAGATCCTAGGACTACAGAGTCCAGAAAGAAGTGTTCAGGCAGCACCACTACATAGCCACCTTTTATACAAAGGGTCTGACTAAACGCCAACCATGGGGGATAAATCCCAGGGGAAAAAAACCAACAGTACTGCTGTGTGAGAGCAAGAGATGTGGGTTGCAGCATGTAGAGAGAATTTACTTGGCCCCATTGCTATAACATTACAGCAAAAGAGTATTACTCTGCCTATCATATCAAATCAAAAGACAGTCATTATTCCATGTGTAGCTGGAACCAGACCTCTGCATGGATTTTATATTGAATAAGCCCAGAGCAGCCTCAGACAAACTGAATTTCTGAGCAGTATGACAGACTTCTGCATAAACCAGAATGGCTATCTTGGTCAAAAGAATTTATGTCAGGATTTTTCCAGGAAAACACTGTGGCAGCTTCTTCCATCTTTCTGGAAACATTTTTCTATGTGACTATATACTTTATGTGAGAATATGTAATACTTTGCCCTTGGATATAAGGTTAATTGCTCTTTTTCACTAGTACTTTTACAAAATGAAAACACCATTTTACCAGTAGGAAAAACCGTATGTAAGTGATGTCACTCACTAAGACTTATTTTGATAGAATCATAGAATCATAGAATGCTTTGGGTTGGAAGGGACCTTTAAAGGTCATCTCGTCCAACCCCCCCTGCCCTGGGCAGGGACATCTTCAACTAGATCAGGTTGCTCAGAGTCCCCTCCAACCTGACCTTGAATGTTTCCAGGGAGGGGGCATCCACCACCTCTCTGGGCAACCTGTTCCAGTGTTTCACCACCCTCATCGTAAATAGATAGAACTACTTAAATTTCTTAATATGTATATTCCATAAAAATGAAATCTTCACAGGATTGATTCCCACAGAAAGTGAGCAATAAATGTTTTCATGAGGGTTACACTCTGAAGTTCTGCAGAACTACTGCCACCTGAAGTGCCTGTGAATTGCAAAGAATATGTGCAGGATTAGAGTGATATAAGAGGTTTATCTACAGACAATGACTGAAATAAGTACTGCCTAAAATGCAAGAATTCTGACAGATCTAAATCATTAAACGGTGTGCTAAGAGCTTTATGTGGTGTTCTATGGATCTAGAAGGTTTATAACCTCCAGGTTATGAAAGTTTCTTAAAATGTTATATACACCTTGACTCGCTACCTCATTGTCTAAGTTAAAGGCTCTCCAAGTCTTCCTTCACTTTCTGCTCTCCTAAGGAGATCTTCTAAGTTGCTTTTACTACAAGTTACAGGGGCTAGGTTTGTGGGCTGGAGCAACCAAAATGGAGACAGGACTTGGATACTCGATTGTCCTGGTTTCAGCTGGGATAGAGTTAATTTTTTTCCTAGTAGTTGGTATAGTGCTGTGTTTTGGATTTAGTATGAGAATAATGTTGACAACACACTGATGTTTTTAGTTGTTGCTAAGTAGTCTACTAGTCAAGGACTTTTCAGCTTCCCATGCTCTGCCAGGTGCACAAGAAGCTGGGAGGGAGCATAGTCAGGACAGCTGACCCAACTGGCCAACGGGGTATTCCATACCATGTGACGTCATGCTCAGTATATAAAGCTGGGGGAAGAAGAAGGAAGGGGGGGCGTTCGGGGTGATGGCGTTTGTCTTCCCAAGTAACTGTTACGCGTGATGGAGCCCTGCTTTCCTGGCGATGGCTGAACACATGCCTGCTGATGGGAAGCAGTGAATGAATTCCTTGTTTTGCTTTGCTTGCGTGCGCGGCTTTTGCTTTACCTATTAAACTGTCTTTATCTCAACCCATGAGTTTTCTCACTTTTACCCTTCCGATTCTCTCCTCCATCCCACCGTGGGGGGAGTGAGCGAGTGGCTGTGTGGTGCTTAGTTGCTGGCTGGGGTTAAACCACGACATCGATGCTGTTATAACCACACTAAAGATGAACATTTTCACTTGCTTTCTCACACTGAGGTGCACTGCTGTCAGGAGAGTGCTGGAGCACACCAATCTCAGGCTTCCTGCACATACTGCTCTCTGTGTGACTGGCACGGAGCCACAAAGTTAATCTGATTTCTGCTAGCATTTTCAACACCACAAAATAAAATTTTACAATTCTCCTAGCCCAACCCTAATTTGTAAGCAAGTTTGGACCGATTTCATCCTCTGTCTCTTACCATTGAACCCTTCCAGCCACTCCCAAAAATTTGTACTCCATCTGACAGAATTGGAAACAGGACTAAACACTGAATATTCTTAGTATGCCAAACACAACTTATATTTCCATGAGGTGAATCTTGAATTATAAAAGCAACTGATAAAGTGACTTAGAGGAGTGGTGGTGTGGAGCAGATCACCAGCAAACAATATAGCACATCATCTTCATTGGCTGTAACTGTCACATTCCTGGCATATCATAGTGGGCCAGGCTACATATGAGCAATTCAACTTATCCTAGTGAATTTTGCTATGCAGCAGTATTTCTACAGCAACGAGAAGCTGAATGAGTCCAATGACTATACAAATATTTGAATCCATACTATGTAGACTGTAAAAGTTGGTTGGATGTCAGTAACCTCTAACAACAGGCACCTAAATAGGAAAAGAACTGATCTGCATTCCCTATGACTAACCAAAAGCAACTTGGTTTAATGTAACAGTATTTCAGGACCACAGGAGTATGAAGTCATGGACACAAAAATAGATGATTACAATTCCTAAAGGTAGTAAAGACAAACAAGTCTGTAAAACCAGCATCTGATTTCACAACACAAAAAAGTCACAAAAGTACTAAAGAATTGGGAATAACAAAATGTGGGAGACAAGAAATAGAAGGTAAAATCAGCAAATTAGCCAAGCTAACAAGAAATCCCTCCATCTCTTAGGGAATTCACCAACTAAAAATGAAACAATTCAATTTCAAAAAAAAGGACTGTATATTTCCTTTTCCTGACGACAGAACTGTAATCCCAGATTTGTGAGATGTAAACACAATCTGAACATAATACATCAAGAACTTCATCTTGCTTTGCGGTAGGGCAACTTCAAACAATATCTTAATTTACATTAAAGAATGGTTTGAGCCCTGATATCAAAAGAACGAAAGCAAAGAGGACAACTACAATATACCTGATAACTGCTCAGAACAGTTTTCAAAACACATGCCTTTCTTCCACACAGGAGGCTATGACATGGACTAAAAATGGAGAGACATGGAAAAGAATGGTGTGTTACATTGGCACTTACATTTCCCAAATGTCCTCCGGTAGGTTAGCTGGAATTTCTGTTAAGCCCCTTCCTCGACAATCCACTACATTGTTGCTGCAGGTGCAGGCAGATGGGCAAGTGATGGAACTGGCACTGCACGATGGAGGTTCAGACTGGGAACCTGAGACATAATGAAAACATTAAACGTTAGTTTTGAAAAATGATCGCCTGAGATTTTAACAACAAAATACATCAGCCTCTGAGTTTTCCAGATCCTTTTACTATATTAAGTAATAATTTATTTTGATTCAGTGAATATAATGTGCTACAAATCAACTACAGAGAAAATGTGTAAAAGATTACCGTCTTCTTATTCTTCCTCAGCCTCCACTCTACCAATCTCCTTTCCCTCATGAACACTTCTTTGGCCCCCTCCATGATCAGCCATATCAATTTATTCAAAGATTTAAAAAATAAGCCTTAAGATCAAGTAGTATTTCCAAAAGCTACCTTTGCCTAGAAGTTTCCATTACACAAACACTCGTCGAGTATTTTTACATACTGAGAGAAGACTGTCATCAACGATGACTCATGTTTTTGAAATGAGGTAACCTGTTATGGCATAAAGACTAGAAATTTAAAGCTAGTTTTTTCAAGATCAGACAATGCAGTTAATGGAAACACAAAAAAAATTTAGACAAATGTGAGTTCAAAACTTCAAATCCTTGCTGAAAGACAAGAAGCTACTTACAGAGCAAAGGTTTGGCATGAGGACATTGCTCTATATACACTCTAGTCAATCCATTAGATTCAGGTTTAATTAAGTGTCATTAAGTTTTTTTGAAACTGTAGCAACTATATCAATTTTACTCAAAGGGTTATGATTCTTACATTTAAAATTTTGATATATACATACACTTAGACATAGATAAAACGGTTTTGCTACACTAATTGAGGTTATCAAAATGTAGCAGTTACTGACTTATTTATGGTAAGTCATATTTCCAAAGTACATGTAACACAAGAAACCTCAAGTATCTTTTTGACCAGACACAGAGGGCTGAATGTGAAGGCGTGTGTTGGTAAGAAGTGACAAAATCATAATAGAAACAGGAAAAACTGGTATTTTTCTAGATTACAGTAGATTATAATCACAAAACATATTTGATCTTTTGGCTGGAAAAATTAAAWCATCATAATTGTCAAATTACAAATACATGTGAAAACATGGAAAACTATACACAAAGCTGTACATTCTTGGGGTTTGTCTTGGAAAAGACCCATGATTGATACTTCCATAAATTATAACTGCAGGTGACAAAAAGTCTAAAAATATTTGTTTGCATCGATTTGCAATCCAATATCATTATGACAATTAAAGTTTTATAAAAATGCAACATTCTTATAAATTTTCTCTCTTGATTTATGCCTACATACCCTCTGATTTAGCCCTTAACTACGCACAACAATGTCAACTCGTACAGCAAGCCTACCTATGTTCCTATTTCCAAAGACTCGTAAAAAGCAATGAAAAGTCAACATCAGAAAGACATTCAGTGGCACCTCTAAGCATCATTATTTTGAAAGGCAGATACAGTTTGAAAAGATGTCAGCTGAAAACTTCTACAGGCTGACTTTACACTTGCAGAGGGAGCCCTCCTGGAAAGCAAAAGACAATTACTGCAAAATCATGCCTTCCGTTAGAAAGGTATTGAATTCTGATGCGAATTCATTTCTGTTTGTCTGAATGTCCCTTAGTTCAAGCAAGTGGTCATCCCCTTTAAATACTATTTTGTAGCAAGGGATGACAGAACTGCCTTATATTAAAGTATACTGTGGAGTTTCAGGATAAGATCACCATTTCAACTGTGCACGAAATGTTGCCAAATTAAAGGACTGGGTTTGAAATTTTTTTTTATTGGGTCATCACCTGACTTTCTGTCAGGACAGCAGGAGAAAAATGTGGGTTTCATAGCACTGTATGTGTTTTAAATATAGCTTTCATTGATGCTAATCAGAGCTGTGAGTGACTGTATTTTGRCAGACCAGACCTCAGAACTCCAATTCAGGCATCCAGAAATTAGATTTTCAGAGGTAGTGACCATCTTGAAAAAAATGGATCTCACAGGACATTTGTGGCATGGGTAGGAGTCAAATTCATTCTTTATGAGAGTGGGTAGCAGCTTTCATCATGAGATGACCCTAATGATCCTTTCTCTTTGCTAAAATACCCTGTCTCATTTATAGTCCACTTTCCAACTTCCGTGATTGTTGCACATAAGGAGTTTACCAGCAACAGTCTTTTATCTCAATACAGAGCTCATTTCAGTACTAGAGCAGCTTCACCCTACAGAATAAACTGGGCAAAAATCTACTGTAAAAAAATAATTCAATAATTAAAATCTAAATCCTAACGCATATGGCCCAAGGAATCAAATTAATATTTATCAGGCACCTGAACTTTGACTTGTTCCAGTTTCAAAATCTTATTAGACGTTGTCTTAACACAGTCTATATATGTGACCATGTGTGCAATACAGTATTTAAGTTGTAGCTATTTGAACTAAAAAAAAAACAACCAAAAAACCCAAAAAAACCAAACCAAAACAAAAAAAACTTCACTAGTTAAACATGTACATGTATAACAGGCAGGACAAGCAGCTCTCTTGGGTCTGTCTTCTGGCTATAGAAATGCAGGGCAGACATACCATCATTGTGAATTAATAGAATTCCTTCAAAATTAATGGAGCTCTGCCGCATATCACCAACAGCACTGCCAGCTCTGCCTTTCATGGAGTCTAAGGGTTCTGTAAGATTTTAACTGTGAATACTTCCAAAAGTAGTTTATATTGCCTCAAAATGCACACAGGCCTCTGTTATGTTTGCATAAGAACAAGAGGTTTGTTCTTACAATCGGATCACATACGCTTTACATTTTCTCTTTGTCTGCCTACCTTGTGGTGCAATGCCCAAAACAAAATGAAGAACGAGGGAAGTGCAAACAAGCTATTGCAAGCTTTTAGGGATTGGGAGAAATTATCAAACTGGGAAGAAACACTTCAGAGCAATCCTTGCTCTCTGGGAGGCAAAAAGAAAGTTGGCAGCAAGGTCAAATCTTCCACACACCCTTTATCATCACATGTCTGATGTGCTTTCTGAAGAGGCTTTGTAGCAAGGGGAAAATGCATTTTGCACAGTTATAACATACAACATATCACTGTGGGTTAGAGAAGCAGTAATACACTCCCTTTTCATTAGGGCACAGCATCAAAAAACCTGACGTATTGCCAGTTAGAGTTTTAAGAGTCTGTTCCTGACTCTACTGCATCTAAATCAGCAGTAGAAGATTCAGTGGAACTCAGCTCATCACCTCCACATTTTGTGTGACACAGTATTGCAGAGTGCTCTACACTAAAGGAATGGTTTGAAAGGAGGTTATTATATAAAGCGCTCTGAAAAGAGAGGGAAAAGACAGAAACACCAGTCTTCCTTGCACAAAAAGCAGGTAGCAACAGTAACAAAGTGATAATTAATACCATACTACAGTTAAATATCACAGAACTTTCCAGCAACTTTTTGAATGGAAAGGCCAAAAGGTAAATCAGAACATTATTTGTGCTGCCCACTAAGCCTTCCGGATCCTCTCCAAACAAACACCTGATATATTGACTGAAGCCAATAGAAGTCCTTTTATTTACCCTGAATTTGGACCAAAAACTATTTACCTGTGATTTTCCACTATGAAAAAGGAATTCTTATGTGAACAGAGTTCTGATTTATGGCCAGTGAGTAAAACAAATAACCAACTAGTTAACCAGGGAGGTATGTGAYGTCAAAACAGAGAGAGAAAGCAATATAATGTCTTTATTCTTAGCGCAGATGCAACTGAAACGGGATGAAAAAAATAACAGCTTACGCTGAAAGTAAGGAAAATAAAAAGTAAAGAAAGAGGCTGTCTTTGTGTGGACTCTTTATTTTCCACATATTATAATGAGTGATCAGTTTTCTCATTTCACTTAAAATAGGATGGAAAAAGGACTATTTTTATAAACTTAATTTCTCATTATAAGCTTGAATTCTCTGAGTGCCCCAAAATATCCGGTACTCCTGCCACTTTCAACTGACATTTTGTGCTTAGAGTAAAAATACTTTTGATTCCCTGCTGAATACAGCCCTTTATATTTGGTGAATTTCTTTCTTCTTCATGACCAAAAGTAGATCTAGACTGTAAGTTTCTGAAAACTTTAAAGAAATAAAAAAACTTTGTGCATAAATTGCTATCATTATTATAAAATGCTTTTGCTTATGTTTTTCCTTTGCAAAGAACAAAATACTGTATTACACATGCACACTCAACAGGTATCTAGCACATATTCCATCAGCTCTTACACAAACAGTCATCTGTTAAGGTAAAGTTTTCTTGAATAATGCCAGAAACAGAATTTCAAATCCGATTTGGATTTAACTGCTTCGATTAAATAAGGATCTATTGTTAGCTCCATAGCAGATCTACAGAATTAAAGCACAAAAAAAATCCAAGAGAGTTTAATCAGTTTAATGTTTGTAGAGTTGTGGAGAGCTGGTAAAGAAAGGACTGGTCAAGAAAACAAGTCTAGGTAGGCTATGGAATTTAAAGTTCTTAAAATTGAAATTTGGGTATGATTTTCATAGGTATGCGGAGTATAAACATACAGATAGATCAAGGGCCCCAAGGCAATACAGCCTCTAAAGAAGGATATTTGAAACCTAAAAATGAATTTTCCTTTTGCTGCCAATACTTCTTCAAAAGAAAAGACACAGGAAAAGCAAAAATATTTCAGGATTCCTGTTCGTGTCCTTCACAAGTGCAGTAAACTCCTTTCGGCATGGATGCAACAAAAGGAAATGGCCATAGACAAGCCAGCTGCATTTATATTATTTCCCTTCTGAAGTTCTTCTTACTGTCATCTTGTCATTTCAGATTTTTTTCTGTTACACAGCAGCACTAGTTCACCATGTTAATTATATTTTTCTCTAAGAGATAAAAATCATCAACTCAATTATACATTTTGCTATTAAAAAACCAACACTATCAAAATGTGGAAGCTAGGATAGGAACACGATTAACAAAAATTACTATGTTTTTGTGCCTGATGTAATGGAATGACAGCCTCAATGATTATGGTAGTTAATATCTGGCATGCCATTAGCCTGCACCACTTTATTTTACAGTCTCAGACTATGGGTTAGGGGGAGAGAGAAGACAGGGGAGAGACTTAGGAGCCAGCAGTTTACAGAGAAATTAAGTGCTTTTTTCAAATAAGCGTCTCATTGGCCTCTAGCCTTTTAAGAGCAGCAAATACACTGATACTACAATTAAAATAGAATGGTTATGGTGTATAAATGAACAGTTTAAATGTCACAGGCATTTAAAATAAATTTTGCAATGACTAAATAAACTAAATAATCTCATTTGCACTGACATCCAATTACGGCACACTAAGTGGTGTGCTTTATTACCTCCTCACCTATCCAATTGCCTTTGTAGCAGTTCTTTTCCACCAGTAAAATGTTAGCTATTTGTAAAAAATATTAATGGATTTTAAGATAAATCTGACAGGATTTACTGGTTAAAAATCTGTGGTGACTTTAAATCATTTTAAGTATAGCAGACATGAAATTATTGATCAATAAACAAAACACTATGTGTATTGCAGATCTGTGGATATATTATGACCTTTTGTGGTTTAATTAAATAACCCATTGGAACTTCTTACCATGCTGGGATACCTGAAATCGATTACTACTACATGAACTATAATTTTCACTAGACTCCCAGTAATACAATCTCAAAAAGATATTTAAAGCAGATGTATTGCTCCTGATTGGTGTGTCCATCCCAGTATTAAAATACACTTGAGTGTGTATAGTCCTGCAGAGAGATATGGGCAGGTCAATCACAACTGACCATCTGCAAAGTTAACATTCCTTACTGATGGCAAATATTCCACTAACGGAGAAAAATTTGTACAAATGTGTTTATTTTACAGGAATGTGCAGCAAATGGTTTATGCAAATATTTCCATCTATGGTTGTTCAACAGCTTTTCACTGAGCACAGCATTAAGTATTTATGATTAGTGACTTGAGCCCCTGATTGATGATGTTAATACCATCAAGTTCATGGTATGCAAAAATTTGCTAGTCATGAATATTCATTATTTAATTCAAGTTCACTGTTTTGCTGAACATTCCCAAACAGTAAATTTATCTGTTAAAAATTCATGGCACATGAGCACAACTGTTGTGCACGCAAAGTCAACACCAACTGGTTTACAAACAAATATTGAGGAATAAAAAAGGAAATATCCAACTGCAGTGAAAGGAAGGTCTGGTGTAATGAACGAAGCCTACTTTATTCTACAAAAACCTGCTTTGCATGTTTCAAAATATATCAGTAAAGTAACACCATTGAAAATCAGACCTTACTTCACATTGTCTTATCCTAAAAGCACTAATATTGCAATTATTTAATTAACAATAATAGCGCCAAAGTTGTATGGAATAGTTCTAAACAAAATGGAAGAAAGTAGAACAAAGAAGCAGGCTCATCTTTAACAACTGAGGTTTAATTGGTAGATTTGTTCTTCTGAAGGATTAGTAAAACAGAATCTGTGAGACAACTTAAGTCCTTTCAAAACTATGAAAAAGTTGGTTTTCTCTCAGGGAAATTTATTCCATCTAGGTCTTTCATGGGAGGGATAGAAAAGCAGAGTTTGAACATTTCCTATGCCCTGTGCCCACCCTGAGCCTTTCTTTGAATGTCCTTCTCCAGCCTTGTCAACACAGGCTTTTTCTCCTAAAAGCAGCCAGAACTTAACTTTCTGACTATTGCACCATAAGGAAGGCTGTTAGCATGTATTTGGTTCTCTGGGTTCGTACACTATTTGCTCTTCCAAAACAGGCTAAAGACTAAAAAAATAATGCTACTAGAAAGTCTTAAAAGATGTAATGCGTCTGCAGTTCAAATGGCATCTATGCGCAGTAATCTCATTAAAGCCAATTCCACAATTTGTATTAGCAGTCTGGAAGGTGCATATGAAGTGACATTTAAAAATAGGTTCAGAAATAATACAGTGAACTTATAAATATATTCAAGCATAAAAATGAAGAGGAAGACAGATTATTTAAGTGAAAGGATACCACTGGCACAAGGTTAAATGATAGATAACGGTCTGGATCAACTGTAAGCCTATGAAGGGAGCATAGTTCTGGAATGGCCTTATAAACAGGTTATCCATTAAAGAACCTGAACTGTTTCACAATGAAGTTTGATAAAGTTATGGGAGGGACAGGAATAGTTTCACACTATGCTTTGAGTCCCTGGGGTTTGATTTGCTGGTATTTGAAAAGGAGTTTTAAACACAACTTGATTTGGTTTGATTGTACCTTTGTCTTTGCTTCTGCCCCCCGCTCCCTGCATCCTGACGCAGCTAACATAGGACTTACCCTGCCTCAGCACAAAAGCTGGTCTCTTCAGGAAGAGGAGGAAGATGGGATTCGCTTCAATCGGAAGCATTACAGATCGACACAGCTATTCAGAGGATGTCGGGCAGAATGTGACGTTTCTCCTGATAATGACACCCGAGGGGTCCAGCCTGGTCACAAGCTCACCCAATGGCTAGATCTGGAGTGAGGAAACACTTCTTCCCAGATGAGTGGGCAAGGACTGAAGAGTGAGGCATCGACCCCTTCCCAGAGCCGCCTCAGAATTCCTTGGACCAAATTCTTTGGCATTTGGGACATGCTAAGGAATGCAGGGCAACAGCAACCCTTCTTGCCTTCCTCCTGGGACAGGCTGAGGTTGCTGCCTTTGGTCTTTGCAAGAGACCTCTGGTACATTCAAGCTCTTTATGGTATCTGGAACTTGTAGAATAAAATTCTTACGGATCTTCTGATCTAAACACGTTTCCCTGCAAGTACAAGGAATTCATTCAATGAGCCAGGAGATCCCTTCAGTTTTGATATGGGGTGCCCGTGCCCAGGTGCTGGCAGCAAGGCTGCAGGGGCCTCTGTGAGGAGAGGCCGGGGCTGCCCCCTGCCGGGCGCGGCTGGTTCCGGCCGGTTCCAGCCGGTTCCACAGCAGCCCTGCTGCAGGACACAGCTGAGCCTGTCAGTGAAGCTGGTGGTGCCTCTGTGAAAGCGTATTTGAGAGAGGGCAAAAAGGTACCAGGCAGTAAGGAGTGAGGAAAAAAGTGTGAGAAACAGCCCTGCGAGCAGCAAAGTCAGAGAATAAGGAGGGGGAGGAGGTGCTGGAGCAGATCTTGTTTTCTCCCCAGTTCTGTTGAGGACGGGGAGTGAGAGCAGCCAGGTGGGCGTCTGGCAGCTGGCCACGGTCCACCCACCACAGTTTTAACACAACTATATAACATCACTAAATTTCATTGTCAATAAAACAGAAATCACACAAGCCTGATATTGACTGTACGCAACTTCGTATTTGCCACCTACTCATTTATGGAATTCTGCAGTCATTTATAAGCAGCTCCATGGTTTTTAAAATTACTCTTATTAATTGAGTATCCATAAATGTGTTGCCAGTCACATACATCTATCGAACAGAAAAAGTCTACACATTTCATACAAAGGCTTGGCCACATACTCAAAGTCAACCCTTGTTCCTTCATATTTAACACCACTGCTCTTTGTGAACTAGCTCAGAACAAGGCTGTGGTACTGGTCCGTGGCAGGACAGACCACCATGATGCACTTACATTTGTGTACCAAAATACTACCAACATACTAGTAATAAAACAAGCCACTGGTTTTGGACACTAACATAAAAACTAATCATGTTATTATTCTTACAGCAACAGTTCAAAAGCTCAGTGGCTGAATAATTATACCCCAACCTGCCATCATTAAATAAGCATTAAAGAGCGACACATACTGCTTTGGGGAAAAGAGAATTCCAGAAAAAAGGTAATTATACTGAAAAGGTAAGACATCATTTTCAGACAGTAAAACTAAATTTACTGTAATTTAAAGTCAATTTTCAGCTTTGGTCTTCAAAGAAATATTAAGTGCCTTAATAAATACATATTTATCCCTCAGATTTGCAAGATGGTCCCCCAAATAAAAAAACACCATATGTGGCATCTTACATACGAAGCAATTCAAGAAGTAAATTCTTACAGTATGAAACAACATAACTGCTAGTGCTAGAGTAAATTTAAATTTGTAATAAGAAACTTAATGGAAACAGAAAACAAACCAACTCTGATAAATAGAGATTAGTATCTCTCCAAACCTCCTATAGGATTTCATTTGAGGAGCAACTAACAAATGCACAGTACTGAAATGTTTCTTTAGACTAGATGTCAATGTTAGTTTGTGGTAGCAAATTATAACAGGAGGTAAAAATTCTATCAGAGTTCCACAAAAATTTTCTAAGACCAAATTTAAAGCACAATTTTTACCAAAAGGCTTTAAAAGTCATACAACACTGGAAGTCCTGCATAGACTCCATTGTAAGAACACTTATTGGGTCTGTTGATAGTCACAAAAAGCATGAACCAACTTAACAGTGAGAAAAAAGATGTTATTTGTCTAATATGACTCACAGGTCACTCTCTTGGAAAAAGGTCAAAGTTAGATGAAATGGTTAAGCTCACTTCTAAAAGCAATAAAACAGCTGTATAATGAGGATGTCCCGCATGGCAGAAAGTGACTGTTCACACGCACACACATAGAGAAAAAGGCCTCCTCCTCCTCCCACGTTGTTTATCCTGCTTCCTGTGACCATTAAAACTGAGGGCCATTAGCAGCCCTTCTCTGCATGAACTGGGATGGACTGCATGGAGAGAAACCGCTCTGCTCCCTCAGGAGCAATTGCTACTGCCCAGCACTAGCAAAATCTGCACCATTAGCGAATAGTCCTCCCCCATTTTAGTTTCCAGGGAGCACCAGTCTTCCGTGCTGGCAGTACCTCCACATTCCATGTTGAAAGCAGCAGACCTGCTGCTAGTTATGCAGATATACTATTGCACCGAGTCTTTTAAATAGGAGCAGATGGGGAGGAGTTCCTCTCCCCACACACTTTTCTTTTGGCATCTTCTGAATGTTCTCATTAAGGTACTAAGCTTGAGGAGTGCTATTTTATTAGTTACTCATTGTTGGTTGTCTCCTCAACAATACGCTATGAAGTTATTAGGAAAAAATGGAGCAAGACAATCCACTGAGTTTTGTGGTCTGGGCCAGAGAGTAACGGTTTTAAGACTGTTTGACCTCACCTAAACAAATAAATCTGCTTCCTCATTAGGGCTTCCAGTCTGCATTAAGCAGCAGGAAGCTAACATATTTTCCTCTTTATTATACCTCAGTTGCAGTCTCACTGTATGAATCAGAAACTCTAGATCTTCGACTGAGATTTGGATCAATCCACTATCTTCTTAAAACCAGTATCAGTTTATTTAGCCAGAAATCACTAGACACTTGACTCTGGTAATGATTTCTCTCCTGCATCAATTTCAGACTGAATTTTAACTTATTTAATCCAAGTTATGCATCTTCATTTTCTTCAGGTTCTTGTAGATCCTCCGAATCGGAACTAAGGATCAAGAATCAGAGAAAATGGTTTCTAATGAAAAAGAGAATGATGTACGGATCCAACTTCCTTCTCTACAATGCTTGTTTCATTATTAAAGAAAACTATCTTAGAAAAGTACTTAAAAATCACATATTTTACACTTAAACTTTGCTAAATTTCATATTGCAAGACATACAGGACAAATCAGCTCCAAATTAATGTCAAGATTTTAGAATCTGGTGCTTCTTACATGAGACAAGCATGAATTCATTAACTGTTAGAAATATCAATCTCTGGTCTATTCTAAGAAATCTCATCCAATCTTCATACTCCATTTGTAAATGCTTCCACTGTAAAGTACCTCAAGCTGCTGGCAAAAACTGTAACAAATCCGTACCAACCTGCACCTTCAGAGTCAACACCAAGTCCTAACATACTGCCTCAGAATCGGCAGCAACAGTACAAGAGAAAAATCAACTTCCTCCCACCACCCACTGAAATCAACCCAGTCTCTGCCTGCTTATCTACCAGATAGTCTCCTCTGCAAGCAACCAGTTGAAAACTGATGACATCTGAGCTGTTCTGACAGCAGCTAGCTGAGGACAGCAGTGGCTGAAGTATGCTACACATCACAGTATGAGATACAATGCTCCTGAATGCATCTGCTTTATTCTTAGATATGCAGTTCAGATGCATATATATTTTCTCATGTATATACTTAGGAAAAACAGAATGATTCATCACTGTAAAAAATCCAAACGGGGTCACTCAGTGGGTCCTGCAGATAGCACTGAAAAGACCAAGGTGCTGCTGATGGTATAACTTCATGAACCCACTGCTTCAGTTTGCAAAGCTTTACAGCCACACTAACGCAGGTGAGAAAACACATTATGACTTGACATAACTGATCAGTATGTAGATTAATTTCAGTTTCAATAAGTAAAGAGCAGGTAGAAGAAAAATCAAAGAGCCATAATAAAAAAATGAGAGGAAAGTGAAATAAAATTACTATCCTAAGGAGGTCAGAGGAGGACAAGAGACAGACAAATAGGCAGAGAGAGAGAGAGAACGTGTGTTTGAGAGACACAGAGTTAGAGAAAGAGAAGCCAGTTCAACAGTGAAACATCTGAACATGGGAAGGAAGCTGGGTTTGATCCAAGCAAAGACTGGAAGGCTCTAAGAGGCAGCGAGCATAAGCCAGCACCACCAGATGCTTCTCTGCTAGCTAAAGGAATATAAAAATAAACAGTTCCCAAGGATCAGAGTGCAGGTAGTATTCCAACTGATGTTAAGTCTTTGCTTAGTGTACTGTTTTCTCTTGTCACAGCAATGTGGCAGTGAATTGCAAGGTTATAATGGAGAGAGAGGAGAAATACATCATGTTATCTATGTGCAGCACATCAACAGGGGCACTCATCCTCTGGTGCCACACAATTTCCCCTACTACAACATACTGTCTCGTAGGAGACTCTCTCACCAAACACATCCCAGAGCTCAATAAGCGTCTGTACAGGAGGAAGAGTCTGTTTGGAGATTTCTTTGGGAACAGATGGCTTTAAGACAAAGGCCCAGGAAGGCTGCTCTGTCAGGGGTGGCTCTGGAGGAGAGACTCTCCTACGAGGAGGGGACAGCTTGCTGAAGAAGCCAGCCAGAAGGCTCTGGTGGGTGACAGGACTGCCAGCAGTACTCAGCGCTCTCCCCTGATGGTTAGGGGCCATCTAGTCCCAACCTTGCTCGGTTCTGTTAATGACCTTTCCCCTGCCTCCTCAGTAACACAAATCCAATTAGCCATATTTGCAAACCTATCTCCAGGCAACTGTGCATTATTTAATCCTACACATTTACCTACAGTTCTGAGCCAAATGCTCATGGGCATGAACAAGTGAAACCTGGAATAGCTTTTCCGCTGCTCACAATTTGCCTACAAGTGCCGTTTGAATTAGCATTTTTATAATTTATGTGCACAAGCGGATCAACATTTTTGAAAGACTGACTCTCAGTTTATACAGGTATGACACGGTTTACACAGATATATCTGCACATAGCTCTGACTTCAGCAGGGGGGTTGGACTAGATGAGCTTTAAAGGTCCCTTCCAACCCAAACTGTTCTATGATTCTATGATTATCTTGAGAGACTTTGCACCTGATGCTTATAAACATTATTGTACTGGTAGCATAGTGTCCAGAAGGAATCAAGCAATTTGGGTTCCAGTTATGGCACTTCTCTATCAGTGTTTCACTTTTTCTTTTCCAACTTACGCTATTCCTTGGTATGTAGCATTCAAAATTTGTTTCCAAAGGAACATCTGTCATAAAATTATAAAAAAAMCCCTACTTTTGCATAGGGTTCAAAGAATAACTGAAGTCAGTTTTTCAAGGATGTTTTTCTTCTTTCCCCAAATTATCTGATTCTACTCTTTCTGCTTTGTAGCATGCAACAGCACAAGTTTTGAACTGGAATGCTCTGAGGAAGCCCATTTTACAGTGGAGGAAAAGCTGGGTGTTCTTTTGCTGTAATAATATTCCCACTGCCATAAAAACACAAGTGCTTGAAATGGTGAGCCTATACTTAAACAGAGTAGTTCACTACATTGTATTTCAGCTCTTCAGAACTATGATGCAAAGGCAGCTTTCACTGCCAGCTTGAGGCTAGTTACAGTGATTCGTGTAAGCTTAAATTGTATAAAATTCCTTTGCAGAGGGACAAGTTCAGTTCACTATTCACCTCCTGTCCTAGTTTGACTTCATAGTCAAACACGAACAAATTATGCTGTAAAATCAGGAATAAGAACTGTAATAAGGAGCAGGGAAGATTTATATCCTCTTTAAACTAGCTGTCCGCATAGGTGTTTGTCGAACTAGCACGTACTAAGCTGAGTTCTCTGCTAAATCCTCCACTAAAATGAGCTCGTCAAATGCATTTCTTTTTCAGTATATTTCATTTCCCAAATGAGGGTTAGGGGATACAGCTGACAGACTGTCTCACTGGAAGCTTCTTTCCTTTAATTTTTATTAATTCATGTTTTAAAAAAAAGCAGGCCAATCTTGAGAGTTCTCTTATATGTTCTTGGTCCAACAGGCAACTGTTAAAAACCTTTTCTCTTTTGGAAGTCATAGTCTGCACAGAAAACTCCATTTAGATGAGTTCTGTCCACATTACATTTCTCATTCAGCAATTATTATCTCTTCTCCTGATTTAAACAACCCTTTTTCCTTCACTTCACTGTATCATAAATCCAAATAGCTGAACTCATGCCCCATCTGAAACTTCATTTCATGAGAAAAAAATGTTGTGGTTACCTCTTTGGTAAAATTAGATTCTGCTAATAGCTTAATTCATTTATCCATTTCTTTTATCCTTCCTCTCCCAAGACTGTTAGATTTCTAAACTTTTCTTTTAGTTAAACTTTTGATGTAATTTATCAGGTACTCTGGGCATCATCAAATCTCCACAACTGCATAGAAGCTGCTCAGCACTCTTGAAAATCATGTCACAAAAATCACTGGTGCACTTCATTTTCCATGTGCCCGTAACACTTCCTGCACACCTCCAGGGCTGGGCATTCATTTACCATCCATGATATAGTTAAGGGTATCAAACCCTTCTTCTCTAAGTACAACCGTTTCTCTCTTTCTTTGTCACATGTAAATGAAACTATAGAAAAAAAGGCATTCCTAAAAACATTTCTAGCACGAGCACTTGTACTGTATTTCCATCAGTCAACCCATGTACCAAGAGGATAAAGCTTTAGGGCTCACAGGCTGTGAAAGAACACAATACCACAAGACTCACTGTCTATGAAGATTAGGACTCACATCCGCTTCATAACAAGCTCCCTGTGTTACTTACCATTTGGCCTGCAAAACTGACTCCAAACCTGTGTCTGGTATCCTCCTTTTTTTTTCACAGCATACACACTGCCATGCCTCTCCTCTGCCAGATCTCTTCCTTTCAGCCAAATTCAGAGATTTCTTTTTCCAATTTTTCTATTTTTCTCTCTCTCTTTCTTTCTTTCTCTTCTTCTTTT
This sequence comes from Phoebastria nigripes, assembly GCA_035582835.1. Taxonomy (NCBI): domain Eukaryota; kingdom Metazoa; phylum Chordata; class Aves; order Procellariiformes; family Diomedeidae; genus Phoebastria; species Phoebastria nigripes. Next base: position 726,295 of record JAYKAV010000888.1, on the reverse strand, counting down.
AAGAAAATGCATTTCTATCACAAAAAGAGCCAAGTGCAGTTCCAGAGACTTGATGAATAGGCCCAACATATAGACACACGGTTTGCAAGGTGGCCACATATCATCAGCCTCATTTATCAGTGTGGAAACTTGTAGAACAGTGAAGTGCATTGGCTCCCTAAGAATCCTGTTTCAGTCCTGGGATAAAATCTGCTCCTCCTGTTCTATAGTCCAATCACTTATCAACAGTCTTAGATTAGCATTTTCTATTTCCTTTCTTTCCTATTCCAGTCAGCTGTAGAGCTCTTCCTTTGAGAAATACCAAATTATCCACACTTAACTGACTTCTTATGTTGATATCATTGCCAATGCTAAAGTAGAAAAAATAATTTGAGAACTGAAATATTAACTGGAATCCAATAATTCTTATAAAGCTGAAAAAATTAACAATTTGGTCTACTCCCATACAGTTTAGCAATGATAAAAACAAACAGGACTGCTACAGAATGGCATTCAAAAACAACGTAATTCTCCACTCGCTGTTTTTATATGAATATCAATATAAAACCATCAGCTGATAGATAAATGAATAATTGGCATCATTACCAGAGCAGACAAAGTCCTTCTTCTGAACCTCCGCCACAAGAAAACCCCGCAGGTTTACAGGTGCCAAACAGAAGGTGAACTGCCCGATAGTGCGCCTCTGCCGCAGCCAGTCAGACAGCCACGCCAGGTGGCAGTCGCAGTGCAGGAAGTTGGAGTGAAGCCGCCTACAAAAGACAGAAAAACCCTAAAGTTATTAGTAGGTTTTTTAACAGAAGACACAAACCAGAGCCATCAAGTACAAGTCTGTCTGGCTCTTCACTACAATTTAGGTAGGATCATTGCTGGTTATTGGTAACAGCTGAGTCAGGTCTTGACTGTCTACATTGCCATATAATATACAAATGTTGACATATAAATTAGTGCTATTATTTATAACATCTTGGAAGAACAAAGTTAAATAATTACCTGCCTACAGGTAATCATGAGCTGGCCATTATAGAGAAAAGAACATGCAAAATTTAAGATTCTCCAAGTAATCACTTTGCCTGTGATTTCATATCAGAAATAACTGCATGAATGTAGTATCTTTGAGTGAATTCAAAGGATGGCTTGTATAAACACAAGGACCAGGCTGAAAAACAGGATGATAGGTGCTTCTTCCCTCTTCTCTCTTCTTTGGAGCGG